>JAJOOS010001012.1:0-32273 GCA_029582725.1 Solanum chiquidenum | reverse complement strand
TTGTTTTTAAAAAATATTTTCAACTTCAAAATTTTATTTTTTCACCCTACCCTCGACCCCCCACCTCCCACGCACCTCCTACCCAGCCCCCCACTCAACCCACCCCCTACCAGCCCCCCCCCCCCAAAAGAAAAAAATTTAAGTTTGTTTTTAAAAAATATTTTCAACTTCAAAATTTTATTTTTTCACCCCAACTTTCGTCCCCCCCACCCACCCCCTACCTGCCCCCACCCACAAAAAAAATTTAAGTTTGTTTTAAAAAAATATTTTCAACTTCAAAATTTCAATTTTTCACCGCTACCCTCGATCCCTCCCCCCTCACCCACCCCCTACCACCCCCCTCCCACCAAAAAAAATTTAAATTTGTTTTTAAAAAATATTTTCAATTTCAAAAATTATTTTCTACTCTAGTAAAAATAAAAGATATTTCTCAAAAAAAAAATTCATTCATAAATCAAACACTAAAAATCTTTTCCGAAAAATATTTTCTACTCACCAACCAAAACTGAGAAAATAAGTCAAAAATCAATTTGTTTTCTAGGAAAACATTTTCCTTCGTACCAAACACACCCTTGATGTAAAATTTGATGTTGAATTGGAGATGGTCTAACAAACGAACGGATCAAACTTAACATGATAACAAATCCAACTTTACATTCAAATCCTTTTGATTTTGTACTTTATCTTTATCTTTGGTTATATTTTGTGGGAACTTGAAGAGTTTCAATTGATTTTGAACTCTGCTGACATCTGATAAGCAAAGGCAAAGGCTCAGCCATTTTTGTGGTCCGTAGTGCACACGATATCTACTACTTGAGGCTGTGCTGGGCCCCACCAAAACTCTGACATTGACAACTTTTACCACAATTGCCAAACAATCATTGGATCACACAAATTATTTTACTATATCTCTTTTGTCAAAAATGATCAGTTAAAAAATCATAATTTAATTGCCGTAATATTTTCCTTTGTGTATATATATAGTTCATAATAGTGTAATATAAATCAATGAGATGAAGAACTCAATTTCGTCTCTCTGAAAGCAGCTGAGGTAATTTAGAAAAGCCATCAAGGCTCTGAAATGTATATGATATTCAAGCTATTGATCATCAGTGGAGAGATTGTTGAAGAAGAAGGCGAGTGGGAGAAAGAAAGATAAAGAAGAATCGAAGTAGCATAATATTTCAATTTTTTAGAAGATTTTCAGAGTATCTAGAAAATTCATCTATATCTATTTTCATCACCTCGATTCCAGCTTACGGTAAAATTAATTCTCTCCCTTATTTTTTTTGTCATAGATTTGATTCTAATGAAATTATTCATGAGATACTGAATTTGAATTTTCCGAAACGGTTATGTACTGTATGTGTATATATGTTTGTTGAGTAAGTTGTATTGTTTCAGAAATTTGAGGCAACAATGATGAAGAAAGAGGCGGCCGGAATGGAAACTCAGATGAAAAATGAAGTCCAATTTGTAAAGTGCGAGTGTTGTGGATTGACAGAGGAATGTACAGAGGCGTACATAGCGAGAGTTAGGGAACGGAATGAAGGGCGGTGGATATGCGGACTGTGTGCAGAGGCGGTGAAGGATGAAATGATGAGATCATCGTCATCGGAGAGAAGGATTGGAAGAGATGAAGCTTTGAATCGACACATGACATTTTGCAAAAAGTTCAGAGCAAAGAGTCTGCCCCCGAATCCGACGGGGGAATTGATATCAGCAGTGAAGCAGTTGCTGCTGAGGAACTTGGATTCGCCGCGATCAAATCCGGTGAGTAGAGGATGTTTGGTACGATCGCAGAGTTGCTTTTCAGCTATTGATAGTTGAATGATGATTTTGGGGGATAAATTAGTAGATAATAATTGAAGTAAATAGCATTGGGCTAGAATAAGTTTTGATGCTTAGTAATGCATTGTTGTTGTTGTTGGACAATTATTTAGTGAAAGTTATGTATTTGGATTGAATCAATTGAAGTTTGGCTTTAGTTTTGGTTTTGCCAGATCTAATGCAGAATTTCTTATCATCCAGATCAGAAAACTTAAAACTTATTTCATTGCACATCAACCTAAGTATCAAGGCAATTGATATGAGAATGTTACTACTTTTCTGTAATCAATAATTTCAACTGGTTAATTTAAGCAATTATTGGTCGGACAATGCCAACATATTCTAGATTGGAATTTAGAGCAATTTGATTTTACAATGTTGTTGATTTGGTTGGAAATCATAATGTGCAAAATCTAGCGGCCTGTAAAAAGCTGATGAGTGTGATCTGAAGAAAATTATCTAGTTAATGAAATGGAAGCTCATATCTATTGTCTTATGTGATAAGAATGATCTGTCAAGCCTTAAGCTGTGTTTTATAGAGTAATGGTTAGACCAATTATGTTGAATGAGGTAGAGTATTAGTCAGTTGAAAAATCACATGTTCAAATTTAAGATGAGAGTAGCATAAATAAGGAGATTGAAATGAACGTATGTGTGGACATATACTAGGAGAAAAGGATCAGGAATGAAACTATTTGGGACAAGATAGGAGTGATCTCTATTGTAGACAAGATGAGGAAAACAAGACTGAGATGATTCAGGCATAGGTACGGAAGATGCATGGTTGGAGAGGTTTGCTATAGTGGGTATAAAGAGAGGTAGATGTATGTCGAAAAAGTTTTGGGGAGATGTGATTAGATAGGATATGGATCACCTACAAATTACAACAAGGACATGACTCTAGATAAGAAGGTATGAAGGTCGAGGAATAAAGTAGAAATTTATTAGGTAGTAGAACATTGTCTAGTTCCTTATCAATAATGTTATTATAGCTCTCTTCCTATTGTTTTTCTTTGGTTTTAGTAGTATGTGTTATTTCTTTGCTTCAATTATCATGTTATTTATTTTTGCTACTTGTTCTCTTTTTAGATTATATATTTTCAGCATAACTTTTTCGCTATTGTATTTGCTTTACATATTTGAATTTTAATATACTTTCTCGGGTTGAGGGTATATCGGAAATACCCTTTCTATTTTCACAAGATACGAATAAAATTGTGCAAACATCACCCTCTCAAACTCCATTTATAAGATTATACTGAGTATGTATTGTTGTTTTTGTAATTTAGTAAATGAGAAAAGACATAAATTCTCTCCTGAACTTGTTTCAGAAAGTCAGTTACACGCTTAAATTATCATGACGAGCTATTACACACCTTTACTACTTAAAAGTATTTAATACTACCCCGAGACGTGTAACACCACTCTCACAATATGTGGCGTATTACACTCATTGTCACATTAGCACTACATCAACACCATGTCAAAAATTATAGAGTAATTATTATATCCTTTTTTTCTTTATTAATTACTTTTCTTTTGTTAACTATATTTTACACTAATTAATTCCTAATTAATTATTAAAATTCTCTAATAATTATATTTTTAAAATTCTCTATAAAAATATCAATGTATATTAGATTTTTCAAAAATAGTATATTTTTTAAGAATCCAATAAGATTTTTGGGAGTCCTAGCAATATTGACAGTAACTATCCACCCTATAGATATCTAATATCTTAGTCATGTAGTCTATGTGCGATTGGAATTGAAGGTTGTAAAAAGTGAGACAACAGAGTCCTTGCAATACTGAAGGGGATATTCTATATTCTAGCAAGTTGGTTGACACTTTGAGAGTTTAAGTCATAAGAAGAGAAACAAGATACAAGTCCCAATCTAGTTATTGCTAATGTGAAGGGCCTATATTGACAATTTATTGGAGAAATATTCCTTGAAAAGTTGTGAATATTATAGATTTTATAATTTTTGTTTTATGCTCATTAAAAAAGTAGTATAGAAAGAGTGCATCACAAGTACATGATATTTTTGGATAGGGAAATGCCTACTGATTGTCTTTTCCTACTAAGTGCTTCAATTTAGGCAATTTTAATGCATATCACTAGCCTACACCTAGGTTAAGGCCAAAAATAAGTCATAATCAACAATACAAAAGGGTATATAACTATAACAAGGCATGATACAACAATGAAAATGAGATAGACCCTTCCAAACCACCTTCGATCGTTTCTACGCTATCAAATAAATGATCATGGCATTAATACGGTCTAAACAATACACATATTACATAAAATTGTGGATCCAAAATCAGGTAAAATAATGAGTCAGTGGGCCCCACGTGTCAACCAGTCCCAACAAGCTCAAGGACCTTGTGCCCAAAAGTTGGGCACAATTCGATCCAATTCACACCCAAAACAGTCCACACAAAATAAGAGCATCAAAACCACCATTAAAGAGGGAAAGAGATGCCTTCGGGAGGAGAATTACCTAAAAAATGAGTCCCCAACTCAAACCCTACGACCCCTATGCAATTCTCCAACAATTCGCAACGATTGACACCACTTGAGCTCAAACGAAGCTCAATAGCTCAAGAAATCGAACTTAGAAATTGGAATTGTGAGCAGAAATTTGGGACATATCACAATATAACATCAGTTAAAGGACCTCCGCAGATGTGAGCCTCAGGGCAACGAATGTGGTAGTCAATTGGACTTGGTCAACGGTGACCCTTCTCCGTGAACGTGGGAGTCTTTTTGTGATCACGTGGGTCGGAATCCCATCTCTCCGCAAATGCGGAGCTGAGCCCACAAGCGCGATGGTTCATTTAATGAACCTTCACGAACGTGGCTCAAGGCCCGCGAACGTGAGCACAAGAGTATGGTGCACCAACAAAGGTTGCACCAGCTCAGGATGGCGGATCAAGATTCGTTCAGAACCCATGCACACAAACAAACAGTGCTACCCAATCGAATTCAACATTTCAAACTCAAAGGAGATGTCGAAACTTCCAACAGAGGTCGTTCCGACAAAAAGTGAGTCACACACCCAAGGCTCCATTTTTTCCAAACCCCATAAGGTAGCTCGAAATGAGTCTAAAAGTCTAGGACCCAAACCAAGGGTCCTTCTAGACTAAACTCAACCTTCAGAATCTAACGAAACTATCAAAATTGCATGATGAGGTCATTTTCTTGAAATTTTGACCGAAGTCAACCGTTTAAGCTTCAAAAGCTCCAATACATGAAAACTCACACAAAAATCAAATGAACGACCAGGGGACCAAATTGTTGGTCCCAACAAGTCATAAATGACTTCGAGTCTCAACATGAAAGCTCTAAATGCCGAAAATATCGCAATACATAGAAAACGACCAGAATGGTCATTACAAATTATTCATCACTTTGCATTATAAAATTTAGAAAAATTGATTTCATATTAAGGCCTCATTTTGAAATTTGACTTTAGGCAACCAATAGTATTGAGCCGCCCCTGTTTGCAAATGACATAGTTTTGATTGACAAGATATTAATCGAAATTAGTGATAGACTAGAGGTATGTTGATAGGCCCTAGAGTCCAAATGGTTCAAGTTGAGCCTGACTAAGAAAAAATATTGGAGTGCAAGTTCAGTGATGTAAACCATATGTATGATGTGGAAGTAAGGATTGATATACAAGTCATCCCCAAGAAAGAAAGTTTCAACTATATAAGGTTGGTAATCCAAAAAAAAATGGGGAGATAGATGATGATGTTACATATCATATTTGAGCAGGTTGGATGAAATGGAAGCTCACATAAGGTGTCTTGTGTGATAAGAATGATCGATCAAGCCTTAAGGTGTGTTTTATAGAGCAATAATCAAATCAACTATGTTGTACGAGGTAGAGTACTATTGATCAGCCAAGAAATTATATGTCCAAAAGATGAGAGTAGCATAAGTAAGGAGGTTGAAATGAATGTGTGGGCATACTAGGAGAGATAGGATCAGAAATGAAACTATTTGGGACAAGGTAGAAATGACCTTCATTGTAGACAAGATGAGGAAGACAAGATCGAGATGATTCATGCATGAATACAGAAGATGATGTACGAGAGGTTTGCTATATGGGTATAAACAGAGGTAGAGGTATATGCCGAAAAAGTTTTGAGGAGATACGATTAGATAGGACATGGATTATCCTCAACTTAACAAGCACATGACTCTAGATAAGAAGGTATGAAAGTCGAGAACTAGAGTGGAAGGTTATTAGATAGTCGAACGTTGTCTAGTTCCTTATCAATATTGTTATTATTACTCTCTTAATATCTTTTTCTTTGATTTCAGTAGCACCTGTTGCTTTTTTTTTTGCTTAAATTATCATGTTATTTGTTGTTGCTACTTATTCCCATTTCAAATCAGTTTTAGCATGATTTATTCACTATTGTATTTGCTTTACATATTTGATTCTTACTTTACTTACTCGGACCAAAGGTCGGAATCAACCTATATTCACAAGATATGAATAAAATTGTATAAACACCACTCTCCTAAGCTCTACTTATAAGATTATATAAGATTATACTGAGTATGTATTATTGTTATAGTTTAGTAAATCTAAATTTTGGTAATGATACTTTTAGGGAAAATGATCTGAAAAATACTCTAACTTTGACAGAAATTGTTGTTACGGTACCAAATTTTATGTAGGACATTTTACCCCCTGCACTAATTAATAGTGTATTTTAAAGGTATATATGTGCCCACGTGGACACATTACTATTTATAATGATGCAATAGTTATGATGTCCACGTGGGCATATATATATACCTTTAAAATACACTATTAAATAGTGTAGGGGGTAAAAGGTCATTTCCAAAGTTCGGTATTGTTACAACAATTTCTGTCAAAGTTCAAATATATTTCAGACCTTTTCCCCATACTTTTATATTGTAAAAAATAAATTTTCTACTTATGTGTTTGCTTCTTTAGTTTCAAGAAGCAAAAAGTTGTAGCTTATTTCTCACAATAGAAAAATTGTTTATGTTGTTGCTCAAAGGCTCTGATTTTATTTTGGCCAAATACTTCAACTTGTTATTTTTTTAAAAGGTGTTTTTGGTTTTCTTTTTCTTTTTTTAAAAACTTGATCAAACATGCTATATAATTTAAATTCTCACTTTTTTAATTTGGAAAGGACAATTTGAAATCTTCTCAAGTCATGATACATTAAGGTAGATAGTTATGCATGTAGCACAGTAGCGATATTGCTCTAATTTTATAAAAATATTGATCGATCGATGTATATTGGATTTTTTCAAAAATAGTGTATTATTAAAGAAACCAATAAGCTTTATAATATCTTTGGGAGTCCTAGCAATATTGACAGCAACTAGCCACTCTCTACATATCTTAGTCATGTAGCTATGTGAGATTGGAATTTAGAGACAACAGAGTCCTTGCAATACTTAAAAGGATATTCCATATTCTAGCAAGTTGGTTGATACTTGAGAGTGATTCTTAATTAAATCATAAGCAGAGAAACAAGTACATGGTATTTCTTAATTCCATATTGGAGAATATTCCTTGAAAAGTTGTGAATATTATAGATTTTATAATTTTTGTTTTATGCTTGTTAAAAAAGTAGTATATAGAGAGTGCATCACAAGTACATGATATTTTTGGATGGGGCACATCGATATAAGCTGTCTAATATTTTTTATGGAACAAGTAACTCAATATATACCGATAAAATTTTGTATATATTCTATTCTTCTCAAATCCCAATTGTAAAAATATCTTTACCCTAAATTGTTGTTTTGTTGTTATTTTAAAGCACATGGAAAAATGATTACAATACGAAATAAGTACTAATTCATTTGTTCGCTTTTACTTGTTCACTTTGAACTTTGCACGTTCCTTAAGAAACAATGTTTGATATGTATTATAACAATATACATATTAATTCATGTGTTGTCTTAGATTTTGAAATATGATTCGAGTAATAAGTTATTAATGTTAAGGGTAAAATATGAAGAGAAAATTCTCTCAATATCTAAAAGTTACAAGTAAAAGTGAAAATATGTTTTTAGTATAATGGACAAGTTAAAATTGAAACGGGGAGGGAATATTTCTTGGGAGGAAATGGCCTTTTAAGATTAGTGATTTACTGTTTTGTATCTTGTTTGATTATTATTATTATAATAATTATGAATCAAAGATTTCATGTTACCTCTCATTGAAAATGCTAATCTTTTCCATAGAAAATTCTTTTTAATTGTCACATCAACTACTTTAGGAACCAAAGAATCTCATTTATGAAATCATCATACTCATTGTTTATTCACAATTATTCATTGACAATCATTTATTTGATTTCTTAGCAGTAAATTAGTCCAGCTTTAGATTCCATGTGATCATCAACATTACCAATTATTACTGTAGATAAACAAAAAAAAACATTTTTGGCATTGTTTTTGTTGTCTTATTCCTAATGTTGAACTGTCAAATGGAAATTAATGCAAAACCAACATACATTCCAATAAATAAAATTGAGCTGGCATATAAAATATTAATGGCAACATCCAATACAGGTTGGTTTCTCCAGGTGTGGTATTTGTTGCTATTGCGTGACATGAATAATTTTGAGTAGAACCAGCATTTTTATATGTAACCCCTAGAACGTATGCTGTTTTTAATTTATATATATATAATAGGAGAGGCAAAATTGTCATCAGAAAAAATAATATTCAGCATTTGTTATGAAACTATAAAGTAAGAAGAAGGAGAGAATAGGGAGAAGAGAGAAAACTGATTATTTCTTTGAAAAGGGTAAATTTACAATGAAGGAAACCCATTTATTTATTGGGGAAAACTGACTTGGTCCACAAGTAGGATTACTAACTTTAACCCAAAGGAATATACATAATTGTAACACCTCGGATTTAAAAAAAAGAGAGAGTAAATTTTAGGTTTAGCAATCATAAAAATCATATTTGTATGTTATAGTTATAGTTTGTATAATTGTGCTCCATAGCAAACTTTATATTTGTTATGGCTATTAATCTGTATATTTCGATATACATACACATAAAAAATATGTATTTGGGTCTATTTATATATTCCGGTATACAAATGGGTTTGTATTTATATATTTCGGTATACAAATGGGTCCTGCATTTGTATATTTCGGTCTATTTGTATATTTCGATATACAAATGGGTCCTGCATTTGTATATTTTGGTATACAAATGGGTCCTGCATTTGTATATTTCGATATACAAATGAGATGGCAAAAACATGGAATATTTGCTGCGAATTACAAATAAAAGAAACTATGGCTATAAAATTTAATTTGAATTAATAATTTGCTATTTCATATAATTTTCCAGTAAAAACTAGAAAGGGTCAAGCGGGAAAAGTCAAGAACCCAACATGGAACCCTCTATGGAGCCCTAGACAGACCGTGTAGGGGACCACAGTCCGTTAAGGAGCTCGTGAAGGTTTTCTAGAACCTGTCCCACGCAGGGGTCACCTAGGCGGACTCCCAGACGGACTCCCAGACGGCCCGTGGTGACTTAGACGGCTCGTCTAGTAGGTCGTCAAGTCACCCGGTCAGAAAGGGTTTCACCCCAAGTCACTGTTAAGGACCACAAACGTCTAGACGATCTGTGAAGCTTCACACGAACCTTGAAGGAGACGTATCATACTTAGAAGTTTGAGTCAACTTCAAACAATCATATCTTTTAGCACAAAGTGAATTAGGTGGCCCATGACCTATCAAATTAAAGATCTTTGAGTCTTCTTTCCAACGTCATTGAGTTTTCCTTATTCCGAGCTCGGAGTAAAAATTCATGCCCATTTAAGTGAAACTTCGTCACGCAGGGCATCTTCACGACCTTCTAGACGAGACGTGGTGATCATGACAGCCCGTAAAGTCCCTCATGAGAAGCACTTCAACAATTTTAAGTCAGTGTCGTTTCAGTCTTTCCCCAATTATTTTAACTCAGTACTATGTCGTTTTACCATCTACCTTAGGCCCTATATAAACACTTTTACCCCCAAAATCACCCAATTCAATCCATTCTCCTAAATTTCCAAAAGTTGATCAAGTTCATCCTCTCAAATATTTCTCTCTAAGGAAGAAAAATAAGTCTAGGGTTTCAAGATAAAGTCTCCAAATCCTCCATTAATTGCAAACTTTTGGTATCAAGGTATGATAGTTTTCACCTATGGAGTTCTTTCCTCTATAGGATTCTAAATTCTCTAATTTTGTAAAGTTAAATTCCCCAATCAAATTTGGATTTTATTCAATTGTCATGGATTCCTTTCAATATTGATCCAATTGATTATTTTATGTCTTCTTATGCATGGATTGAACTAATTACATGTTTATAAGTTGAATTCCCATGAACCCATGCAAGATCTATGATTTTGACTATGAACCATGAAACATGAAACATGAATTTATGAAGATATGAATGTCTTTTCTTTATAAATTGATGTAAATGAATTTGAGGATGTTTTGACTTTGAAAACATGATGAAGCTTATGAATTATTGAAAATGCATGTTTTATGAAGTAATGCTTATGACTCAAGTAAGCTTATAGACGAAGGTATCTATATGTTCTATGAAGCTTGGCCAAATAACATAAACGACATCTAGATTTGCCCTCAATGCTTTTTGGGCTATTTTCCTAAATTAGGTCTTGATTAGTATGGTATCTGGATATGCCATCAATGATTATAGATCACATTTTTAAAACTAGTTTCATTAGTAGTATGCATTTATAGCATGAAGTGAATGACTATGGGACTCAAAATCTGTTAAGAAAAGATAATGGATGGTGAAAGGTTTTCTCATGCAAGGTTTAAGGAGCTACTTTATGATGTTTCTAGCTTAGATTGGTTGATTGATTGTGTCATCCATGTATGATGAGACAAGTGTCGATTACCCATGTCCCATAATGATAAGACAAGTTAAGATTAATAACTATTCCGTGGGATTTATGCTTAGCACCGAGTGAAAAAATGGTGACTACCCATGTCCCATAAATATGTTCCACCATATGATGATTGTCTTAGATAGACGATGATGGTCTTAGATAGATGTCACACCCCGAGCCTACACCCTGGACGTGGCCGGCGCTTAAAGACCATTTCTAGCCCCAAACGAATCCTTGGCTTGGCTTACTTACTCAGCGGAAAACTTAAAGCATTAATACAAAGATTATAATGCACTTACTCAACTGTTTCAAACTAAATTCATAATGTTTTAAAAATAAACATTTAACTTAGACAACATGGCAACTCTAATCTGAACATAAGTCAACAACAAATAATGACGAATGGACTAACATCTGATTGACTGTCTATTTATGAAGCCTCTAAAACTGAGATGGATGTCGGGACAAGACCCCCGATCATCCTAACAAATGAAAATACAAGAAAACAATGTAATAAGGAGCCCTCTGGAAAGCAAGGAGGCTCACCAATTGACTCTGAGTGCTCAACATGATCAACGAAGCGTTGGATGCTGATCCTGGTTACCTGCGTCTGCATCATAAATACGATGCAAGACAACTGGCATCAGTACATTGAATGTACGAGTATGCGAGTTGGAATACTAAACATGACATAAGCTTGAAAGTAATCTGAAAGAAACACTTACCTTGTCTCTTCTCAACTCCTGAATAACTTAACTTATTTCAATATAAAGCAGTGTAAATAAATGCAGTATAAAGAAAAGCTTTAAAACATGGTTTTCAACTCTGTGTATTTAGAAATATAATAATAACTATGTATGTATGCAAAGATACAATATGAACTCTATTTGTATATAAAAATACAAATATTTCTGATGTATATAAAAATACAAACTACTGTTGTGGGAGTTTCTCTAGCCGACAACCATCACTTAAGAGCTATAGTTATGATACAACGCTTTACCTCACGCTGCCAAGGACCTTCCTATACCTTGCCGGGGGTATAGAACCTAACTCGCTAAGTAGATCCACTAGTTTATGCTAAAAGCATCTTAAGGAGTCATCTAAAAAGTATGATCATTTACTACCCATGATGGCTACATGGTTTATGGAGAGTTGAGTTAATATGAACTCGCATCCCCATATCGGTGCTCAATACTACTCCCATCATATACTTATCTCATGTGTTTGTGAAAACAAAACTCTTTCTTTGGTTTGAGATAATTACTCAAAACTTAGCTTAAAAGTTCTCTTGGAATCGATGTTCCCTTTCTTTCTCAAATGTGAAAATATTTTAACTCTTGGGAATACTTAGTTCCCGAATAAACTTTGAAGAAGGAACTTTACTCTTACTCTTTACTGAAAACTAGCTCAAAGGTTCTTTCGGAAATCTCAGTTTCCTTTCTTGTTTAAATGTGAAAACATTTACTCTTTGGGAATACATAGTCCCGATATACTCTTTTGAAGAAATGAACTTCAAACTTTACTCTTTACTCAACTTAAAACTCAAGTCTTAAAACAAAGTTAAAACATTTGTAAAAGACCTTTGGAAAACTTTATGAACTTCTCTTGACTTGACTCTTAACTTCTTTTGACTTGACTCTTAACTTTCCTTGAATTGAATTTATTAATTCAAGGATCGTGATTTGTGATAGGAAAGATCTCATGATTTTTAAGAATGAATTTAGATAGCTAAACATGAGAAAAAGATCAAAAATCAAATTTGAGGGTGGGTCCGCAACGCGGAGACATATTTAATTTTTGGTTGCGAAAATACTTTTTGAGGTAGAACGGTCCGTGACGCGAAACGAATTTTTCCAAAACTAGGGACTAGCTCCGCGACGCGGAGGCATTGCCAAATTTCGGCCGACGAAATTTCTTCTTCGTTTTCCAGCTCTAAACCCTCTAAACTCCATGGGTTCTTTCCCCAAACACTTAGAATCGATTATATGTTCCCAAACACTTAGAATCAATTATATGTTCAAAGTACATCTGATTCTACTCAAAATCAGACCTAAAATCATGGATTCAGATCAAATAAATCCTCAATAATTTCAACGAATCAAGAATTCAATAGAACTTCAACAAACCCATCAAGAACTCAATTTCTAAGCTTCCAAGAACTTAAATTCGCTGAAATAAATCATAATTGACTCGTGGGTGAACTAACCCAATGCTATGTGATCTCACATACCTTGTAGGGATCACTCCCGACAAAATCCACGATCTTAGCTTGAAGAACTTGACGATTTCCTTGCTTCTTCTTCTCTTTTCTCCTCTTCTTTTCTCTTCTCTAAAACCCTAACTCTTTTCCAAAAGCGTAAACTGACCTTCAGTTTAGACCCTTAATTAATTCACTAAAATGAATTTAATTAATTGGATAAGGAAAAGACTAAAATACCCTTCCAAAATCCGGATTGGACATTTCCTTATTCCAACAGCCCAACTTCCAAAGGGCATAACTCACTCATACGAACTGCACAAACTTAGCGGTGTTGGAAAGATCATTCCAAGATATTTCCTACCATATCTAAAAGGGCTCCTAACTCATCCCGATCTAGAAGTTATGGCCATTTGAAGTTGACCAAAAACTCACTATTTCCTAACTTAAAGTAAATTTCCAGATTTTCCTCCTTTCCAAAAATGACTATTTCCAATTATTGGCTTCTTCCTATTTATTTCAAATTATGAGATATTACAATAGACATTTGCTAGTGGATCCACGTAAGCTAGAAGTTCATGGTCCTTACCTTGACAAGTAGGACACCCATTTTTTGTGTGGGGTAGACACCGAATTCCATGTTATAGATCATATGGTCTCTATGTCGGTTAAAGGTAAATCTCCCACAATAATGATGAACTAAGGTTATTTATAGAAGTATCTCACATGTGTTCAAAGATAATTTTTACTTGCATTGACCATTATCATGATTATGTTTCTAACCTCTTATCTTTTACTTTAACTTGGTCTTTGCATATCACGAAAAGTCCTTTTAGCATGATTTTATAAGTTTTATTTATTGATATCGTACTTGGTACATTCTTTGTACTAGCACATAATCTTGCCTACATTGTTTCACTAATGTAGGATCCGACGCTCATATTTCGTATCCTCGTGGCTACTGATCACTTTAGTAGTTGTTAAAAAGTGGTGAGTCCTCATGTTTCGAGGACCAAATATTTTATTGCTTATTGTCTTTACTTTTAAGATATTGTATGTGATGCATGAGTTACGGCCAAATCACTCTTTATATAATAGATGGTTTTGAGACTATTTAGACTTCCGCTTTGTTCTGTCAAACTCTTTCATATAAAACTGTCTTTTAAACTCTTTAATTTATTTTCTTGTATGATGTATGCTAAGTGGCTTGTGTAAGGCCTTTCGGGGTCCTATGCGCCATGTCACTTCTAGGGGGTACTTTGGGTCATGACAAACTTGGTATTCAGAGCACAATATTTAGAAAGGTCCTAGGATATCTCATAAGCCACGTCGAGCAGAGTCTTGTTCATGAGTGTGAAGTGCGCCACATTTATGAATGAGAGGCTATAACATGTTTAGGAAATTCCACTTCTTTCATCATTCTAAAATCATGCGATAGAGTGTAACTCTATATGTCTCTCTCCTAATCTTTATCCAATGCTTTTCAGAATATGCCTCCACGAAAGAAATCCCATGAGAAGGAATGTTCGAGAAAATATGAGACAAGAGGTTCCCCAAGTGTCGGTCGACCCTTTGGTCGATCAAGTGACTAATGACGAGTTTTGAGCCGTATTTCATGTATTGTCCCAAGCTATGACGGCTCAAGAAAATAGGGAGGTTGTGGATCCAGTGAACCCAAGAGTGGGTACGACGGCAACTAGAGTGAGGGACTTTACTAGGATAAATCCTCCTGAATTTCATGGGTCTAAAGTTGAGAAAGATCCTCAAGAGTTCATTGATGAGGTTTGTAAGATAGTGGGAATTATGGGTATCACTTTGGTAGAAAAGGAGAAATTGGCCGCTTACCAACTCAAAGGTGTTTCTCAAGTTTGGTTCAACCAATGGAAGGAAGAGAGGGTGGTACATGCAGGTCCTCTTGATTTGTAGAAATTTAAGGTTGCTTTTCTTGATAGGTTATTTCCCATTGAGATGAGGAGGAAAAAGGTACTTGAGTTCATTAACCTTTGTCAAGGGGATTTGAGTGTGAAGTAGTATGTTTTGAAATTCACGCAAATGACCAAATATGCTCCAACTATGGTTGCCGATCCAAGGGAATGGATGAGTAAATTTGTGTCTAGAGCGTTCGGCTTAGTGGTAAAAAAATGCCTAACCGTTATGCTTGTTAAGGAAATGGATGTCTCATGTTTGATGGTTCATGCACAACAAATAGAATAAAAAAAACTTACGAAGAAGACTAGGTATTAAAAGAGGGAAAGAAGGGATAGTGGTGAGTTCTCACATTCAAGGTCCGGTGGAGGTAATCGTTCTCAAGGTAAGGGTTGTAGTGAGAAAATGTGGTTAGAGTGTCAGGAGTGTGGGAGAAGACATAAGGGTGAGTGTCTAGCCGGTTCAAATGCATGTTTTGGTTGTGAAAAGATGGATCATAAGATAAGATGTTGTCCTTCAGTTGCTAGGAATGAGAGAGATAATTATTGACGAGCTGAACCCTTCCCTTACTCAGGTCCTAGTGGTGGTTAGAAACAAAATAGGTTTTATGCTCTTCAGACTCGACAAGATCATGAGGGTTCCCCTGATGCGGTAATTGATAAGTTATGGTATTTTAGCTTGTGGTTATGCATTGCTTGATATTGAGTGTTTCATTGGCTATGATAAGACTTCATGTATAGTGATTGTGTTTGGATTAGTCCTTGAAATCATTGTGGAAACTTCTCAAGTGTTTACCTGTATCAATGGTTTTGCGGTTGTTAAGACTTTGGTGTTATGCTTGGGTTGATGGAGATGGATTTGAAAAGACTAGAAATGTTTGCTCCTAAGGGGGATATAGTTGCTTCATGTTGGTTGTGTGTAAAACTATTTTAAATTGTTGGAAGGGTTCTTTGTTATGGTTTGGTATGTGAAAGGTCGAAGCCGATGTGGTGTCTCACTATACCTATCTTTTTCCTTCTATCTTCGGGTCTAGCTTGAGGCATTATCCCCTCATGATTCAGTCTTTAGGAATTCTTGTGTTTTAGTCATTCCCATGTTTCCTCATGCATGCATACGTATTCATATTGATTTAAAAAATATATGATTTAGCTTGATTGATTGCTTTATTATTATGTGGATTTGAGTATAAGTTGCATATAGACCTTATGAAATGATGTGTTGAACATGGTTTAGCTTGGAGTCGAGGTTCTTCCTTGGTCATGTGCATTTCGATGAAGTTGCATTAATGTTGGGTTAGTTTCTCTCCTACTCTTGTTGTGCTAGTTTGAGTTCCATTTGAGGAAGAATGTTCCCAAGGGGGAGATATTGTAACACCTTGGATTTGAAAAAATAAGAAGCTAGAAAGGATCAAGCAGGCTAGTCAAGAACCCAAAAGTGGACCATGGAACCCTCCACGGTGCCCTAGACGAGCCGTGTAGGGGACCATGATCCGCTAAAGGGATCGTGAAGGTTTTCCAGAACCTGTCCCAAGCAAGGTTTCCCAAGACAGATGCCCAAATGGCCCGTGGTGACTTAAACGGCTTGTCTAGTGGATCGTCAAGTCATTCAGTCAGAAAGGGTTTCACCCTAAGTCACTGTTAAGGACCACATACGTCTAAACAGTCCATGAAGCTTCACACGGACCGTTAGGTTGTTCGTGAAGGAGACTTATTAGACTGAAAAATTTGGGTCAATTTCAAATAATCATATCTTTCAACACAAAGTGAATTAGGTGGCCCACGACCTAGAAAATTAAAGATCTTTAAGTCTTCTTTCCAACGCCACTGAGTTTTCCTAATTCCAAGCCCGGGGTAAAAATTTATGCCCATTTTAGTGAAGCCTTATAAGGCACGACAACTTCATGACTTGCTAGATGGGCCATGGTGATCATGACGGCCCATGAAGTCCCTCGTGAGAGGCACTTTGGCAGTTTTAAGTCAGGGTCATTTCAGTCTTCTTCCAATTATTTTAACTTAATACTATGTCGTTTTACCTTCTACCCTAAGCCCTATATAAACACTTGTACCTCCAAAATCACCCAATTCAATTCATTCTCCTAAATTCCCAAAAGTTGATCAAGTTCGTCCTCTCAAATATTTCTCTCTCTAAGGAAGAAAAAGAAGTCTAGGGGTTTCAAGATCAAGTCTCCAGTTTCTCCATTAATTGCAAGCTTTTGGCATCAAGGTATGATAGTCTTCACCTATGGAGCTCTTTCCTCCATTGGGTTCCTAAATTCTCCAATTTTATAAAGTTAGATTCCCCAATCAAATTAGGGTTTTATTAAGTTGCCATAGGTTCCTTTCAATGTTGATCCAATTGATTATTTTATGTCTTCTTATGCATGAATTTAAGTAATTACATGTTTCTAAGTTGAACTTCCATGAACCCATGCAAGATCCATGACTTTGACTATGAACCATGAAATATGAATTTATGAAGATATGCATGCCTTTTCTTTATGAAATTGATGTAAATGAATTTGAGGATACTTTGACTTTGAAAACATGATGAAGCTTATGAATTATTGAAAATGCATGTTTTATGAAAGTAATGCTTATGACTTAACTAAACTTATATATGAAGGTATATATATGTTCTATGAAGCTTGGCCACATGACATGAACGACATATAGATTTTTCCTCAATGCTTTTTGGGCCATTTTTCTAAATTAGGTCTTGATTAGTATGGTATTTGGATATGCCATCAATAATTATAGATCACGCTTTCAAAACTATTTCCATTAGTAGTAGGGCATTTCTAGCATGAAGTGAATAATTATGGGCCTTAAAATCTATTATGAAAAGATCATGGATGGTGAAAAATTTTCTCAGGCATGGTCTAAGGAGCTACTCTATGATGTTTCTAGCTTGGATTGGTTGCTTAATTGTGTCTTTCCATGGATGATGAGACAAGCGGTGATTACCCATGTACCGTAATGATGAAACAAGTTAAGATTAATAATTATTCTGTGGGATTTATTCTTAGCACTGAGTGGACGAGTGACGACTACCCATGTCCCATAACTATGTTCCACCATAGGATGATTGTCTTAGATAGATGATGATGATCTTAGATAGACATTAGCTAGTGGATTTACGTAAGCTAGAAGTTCATGGTCCTTACCATGGCAAGTAGGAACCCCCTTTCAGTGTGGGGTAGACACCGAATTTCATGTTATAGCTCACATGGTCTCTATGTCAGTTAAAGGTAAATGTCCCATAATAATGATGAACTAAGGTTATTTCTTGAAGCATCTCACATGTGTTCAAATATGATTTTTACTTGCATTGACCATGATCATGATTATGCTTCTAACCTCTTATCTTATGCTTTAACTTGGTCTTTGCATATCACGAAAAGTCCTTTTAGCATGATTTCATAACTTTTATGCATTTCTATCATACTTGGTATATTTTTTGTACTAACACATACTCTTGCCTGCATTGTTTCACTAATGTAGGGTCAGACGCTTCTATTCCACATCCTCGTGGCTAGTGATCACTTTAGTAGTTGTAGAGAAATGGTGAGTCATCATGTTCTGAGGACCAAACCGTTTATTGCCTATCGTCTTTACTTTTAAGATGTAATAGCTGGCTTTGAGACTATTTAGACGTCCATTTTTTTTGTCAGACTCTTTGATATAAAACTGTCTTTTAAAGTCTTTAAATCTATTGTTTTGTATGATGTATGCTAAGTGGCTTGTGTAGGGATTTCGGGGGTACTTTGGGTCGTGACAATAATAAACATTCACTAGAATACAAGTATGTTTATAATGCTCCCCCTTGAATGTCTATTTGATATATAATACGCCTCGTTTAAACCTTACTAGAAAAAACTCATTGAAGAAAGAAAATTCTAGTGAAGGAAAAAGAGTTTGCATATCTAATAATATGCATCTAGGCTACCTCATCAAGTACCTTACAAGAAAAATTCAGTGGGGCAAAACTTTGTAAGGGAAAAAGAGTACAGTGCATACTAACTCCCCCTAATTAGAACATCAATCCAGAGAGTTGAATCTTCACATTCTAAGCTTGTGCACCATCTTCTTGAAAGTTGCAATTGGTAGGGACTTAGTGAATAAATCAGCCACATTACCACTCGAATGAATCTGTTGCACATTGATATCATCATTCTTTTGGAGCTCGTGTGTGTAGAAAAACTTTATCTAAATGTGTGTTGTTCTATCTTGTTTTATGAATCCAACATTTAATTGTGATATGCATGCAACATTATCTTCATATAAAATTATGGGTACATTGTCACATTTCAATTCATTTTTTTCTTGAATGAGATGTACCATGGACCTCAACCACAAACATTTTTGGGTTTGCTTCGTATATAACTTTGATCTGAACATGATTTGATGACATGACTACAGTAGATTTCTTTGTAGATCTCCAAGATATTGCAGTACCTTCACATATCAACACGTAGCCTATTTGAGATCGAGTTTCTTGTGAGTCAGATAGGTACCCTGCATCAGAATAACCAACAAGATCGGGACTACAATTATTAAAATAAAATAAGTATATATAAGTAGTCCCTTTTAGATACCGCAATATGTGTTTGATCCCATTCGAGTGTCTCCTAGTAGTAGTAGAACTATACATTACTAACAAATTAACCGAAAAAGTTATATCAGAACTTGTAGTATTAGCAAGCTACATTAGTGCACCAATTTCACTAAGATATAATACTTCAGGACCAAAAATTTCCTCATTCTTTTCTTAAGGTCGGAATGGATCCTTATTCACATCAAATGATTGAATAACCATCAGAGTAATTAATGGATGTGCTTCATTCATATAAAATATTTTCAACAGTTTTTCTTTATAGGCAAATTGATGAAAAAGATACCGTTTGTCGAATGCTTAATTTGTTAATCAGGACATAATTTTGTCCTTTCAAGATCTTTTATCTCAAGTCAATTATTTAGATAATCAATTGTATTTTGAAGCTCTATTGGAGTTCTAATAAGTTTTGTGTCATCAACATAAATCACAAGTACAACAAACTCCGATGTTGTTTTCTTTATAAAAATACATGGGCAAATCACATCATTTATATAAAATTACTTAGATAAATACTCACTAAGATGGTTACACCACATGTGTCTAGATTGCTTCAAATCATACAATGATATTTCCAATCTTATTGAATACATTTCCCGAGACTTTGAACGATACGCTTTGGGCATCTTAAATTCTTCGGAGCTTTTCATGTATATCTCATTATCAAGTGATCCATTAAGATAGATTGTAATCATATCCATAAAATACATTTTAAGTCTCTCATGGACTGTGAAACTAATGAGATAATGTGATGTTGTTGTATCCATAGTGGGTGAGTATGTTTCTTCCTAATTGATATCAGGCTTTTGTAATAATTCTTGAGCAACAAGGTGTGTCTTATACCTTTGTATTTCATTTTTCTCATTTCTTTTTCGCACAAAGACCCATTTATATTCAACAAGTTTAATACCATTAGGTGTTTGAACTATAGGTCCAAAAACTTCACGCTTGACAAGTGAATTCAATTATGATTAAATTGCTTCTTTCCATTTTGGTCAATCATTTCTTTATCGATATTCTACAACAAATTGAGGTTTAAGATTCTAACTATTTTGCATGATTTTTGTTGTAACATTATATGCAAAGACATAATCTGTCATTATTTCTGAACGATTCAGATTAGTTTAAACATCACTTATATTTATGGATAGTTCCTTATTTTCTTGAGTCTCAAGCTCATTGATTCCTTCAAGGATATCAGAATTTCTCACATATTAAACTTTCATATGAGATTCTTTTGTAGTGTCATCTTGTCCTTTCATTTTTCTTTTGCTAGGATTTTGATCCGTAGAATACAATGATCTACCACACTTCATGAGTGCTTTTGACTCGTTGTCTATGACACTAGTATACGGTTCTATAGGGACATCAATTTGAATTGGGACATTCTCTGTAGGAGTATATTATTTAGTAATAATTTTCAAATTTGTAAATACGTCTGGCATTTAATTTTGCAATTCTATACATGTGGATAATTTTTTGTACTTCTTGCTCTCAAATAAAAGCACATGGATCAAGATGAGACAATGATAGATTTTTTCATAAAATTTATCTTCTAATATCATTTTATCTCCCTAATTTTAGGGAAAATGTCTTATCAAACTGACAATTTGAAATCGAGCTAGGAACATATCTCTAGTTAATGGTCTAAGGTAGCAAATAATAGAGGGTGATATAAACACAACATATATTGCTAACCTTCTTTGAGGACTCATCTTATTACGGTGCGGTGATTCCACAGGCACGTGTACAACACATTTTTAAAAAAATAGATAAGATATATAAGGTTCTTGATCCAAAATCAGTTGCAATGGAGAAATCTTATGACAATTTGTTTGTCTGAGACGAATAAGTGCTGCAACATGCAAAATTGTATGACCCCACATAGAAGTAGGAAACTTCGTTTTCATAAGCAATCGTCTTGCTATCAACTGCAGACGTTTAATTAATGATTCAGCAAGACCATTTTGAGTGTGAACATGAGTTACAAGATGTTCAACTCTTATTTCAATCGGTAGGCAATAATTATTAAATGTTTGGGATAAAAACTTTGCTATATTATAGAATTAATCTAAGTATCAGGAAAATTTTCTCGTAATCGTATTATTTGTGCCAATAATTTTGTAAGTGTCAAGTTGTAAGATGACAATAGGCACATTTGAGACCATCCAGAAGAAGCATTTTTGCGATCATAAAGTATCTAAAAGACCTACTAGGTGGGTGAATAGGTCCACAAATATCTCATTTATATGTTTTAAGAACACAGGGGACTTAAGCTCAACTTTCATTGATGATGGCCTCACAATTAACTTGCCTTGATAATAAGCAGTACAAGAAAATTCACCATTTAAAAGAATCTTTAGGTTCTTTAATGAATGTTCATTTTAATTTTCTATAATTTGTCTCATTATTATAGACCAGGATGTCCTAGACGATCATTCCAAAGTATGAAAGTATTAAGATTAGTAAACTTTTGATTTACTATAGAATGTGCCTCAATTGCACTAATTCTTGTCCAATACAAGTCATAAGACAAAGTAGGAAACTTGTCTATCACACATGTCTTCTCAGATACATTCTTGGTGATACCATGATATTTGGGCCTCATTTCATCCATTGATGGGATATGATAACCATTTTCACGATTTTATTTAAAACTCAACAAATTTCTCCGAAACTTAGAAGAAAATATGACATTATTTATGATGCATTTAGCTCCCTTAAGTAAAATTATAATGATTTTTCTGAAGCCCTCAATCAAATTAGTACTACCACAAATCATAGTAACTATTATTTTTCCCATACTTTAATGAGAAAAATATTTCTCATTTTCGCATATCGTATGATACAAAGCAAATGTCTTCATAGTTAGATAGCATACTTTGAGAATTATCCATATCTTCAAATAGAATCAAATAAATATCTATTAAGCTTTTATTACAAAGTAAAAAGTAAGATAGTATAATAAATTATTAAATAACTTCTAGTAATTACTAAAGTAAAGGGCACATGTACATAGTATACTAATTTAATTTTTTGTGCTTATACAAATAAGTTATATTACTTGACATTTTTGCAACAAAAACTTATTAACTAGTGTACAATAATTAAATAAATATTAGATAATTTTTAACTAAAGAATAAAGGTTAAAAAAGTTTAGAAGAAATGAAAAAGGAAAAAGTAGTGTTTCAGGAGGTTATAGTCATTTTTTCCAAAGAAAAACCTATCTTACCTATCCTAAAGCCTACATTACAATCTTCGAAAATTCTTATGTAATTCAATGGTGTCTTTCAAAAATAGTTGCAATAGAAAATAAGGAAAAGTCTATGATATTTGCATGTATAACATATAAATACACCGTGAGCTTGAAGGTTGTGAAAATAAAAGGGCCAAAACTTATTTGAAAGTAAATATCAATAGCAATTTTCTTAGTTTAATTCTTCCATGAAATCGCCATTATTGATTAAGGGCAACTTCAAGTTAAAATTGTAACTATGAGGATATTAATGAGTCAAAATCAGACATTTTTCCTAACTTAAATGAAATGACAAATAATATTTGCTTCAAATTTTTATGAACATACATAAATTCTTACGAGATGAACAAAAATTGTATTGAGCGGTGAATTTTTTAATAAGTGGTTATTGTATTTGTAGACACAACTGCCTCACCAGGCCTTGGGAAAATTACACCACTTGAATGTTTTCACGTCTACAAGCAGGTTTGGGCAAATTATGTAAAAGGGTCACTTGGCCTTTTGCTTTACACAAAAATTGGCCCAATTGTCAAAATTACCAAAATTTGTCAAGTACTGGTCTTCTTCCTTTCAGTTTCGTCATCAATGACTGCTCTGCTTCTTTTTCTTCCTTCCAATTTCGTCATTAATCGTTGTTTGTTGCTTCTTCTTCGTTATTCTACTTTAAAAAAAATTGATGTACCGAAAACGTGAATCATTTCAAGCGAATTATATATCAAAAGACTCAAACATCTAGAAGATTTCATATCTAAATTTCGGGACTATTTAGAGGTGATTTTGAGTTTGATCAAGATTGAATTTTTCAGTGTATACTTCATGTTAGTTAAGCTATATTTAACTTTTGAGTGTATCATAATGTATAGTCAGTGTATAACTCATGTATATGTAAGTTGAATTGTATAGTAAGCGTATACCTTCTATGAGTTTTGACAAACTATATTGTATAGTCTGTGTATATTTTCTATGAGTTTCGGCTATTTTTTATGTAAATAAAAACATAGCTATATTTATTGTAAACTAATTAATTTATTGTATATATTTGATACTAGCTCATACATCGCTTTTTACACGAAAACCCTTCTCACTTTATTATTCTTCATGCGTTAGAAGAAGGGAAAACAAAACTTATTGGACACAGAAAAAAAAATTAATTACCCGCTCATAGCTCACCCTTAATGTTCATTCGGCTCAAAGTAATTATCTTGTGTGTTCCCTTCCTAGCCTAAACCTAATTAGATTTTATGATACCATTATATATATATATATACTATGATGGTATCATTCAACATTTGTGATGCCATCACAGTACATATATTATGATGGTATCATTCAATATTTATGTAATTTTCTTCAATGTTTGTTATGATATTATTTAGGATTTTAGAAGTGTCTCATTAAGGATTGATGGTTGACTTGGTGAAACAGTAGTTGTTCCTCAATTATACAATTTCAATATCATGATAATATATGAATATAGTGTGGTAGTATCATTCATATACAATCAAATGACATAGGAAAATCTTTATGATACCATCACAGTATGTATACTACGATGGTATCATTCAACATTTGTTCATTTTCCCTGAATGTGTGTAACACCCTGTATGCTAGAACTACCAAAATGCAGGTTTCAGAAGTTGCAGGCGCCACCAACGGGCACCACCCACGGACAGTAGGGTGACCCACAGTCCATTATGGTGGTCCATTGATGTCCACCTGCAGCCCTCCCCAGAAGCAGTCCAGAAATCCAACTAAGGGTCCACCCACATCGGGACTTACGGACCGTAGGTCAGGCCATGGTCCGTGGTCCAGGGCAGTGGGTAAGCCCCCAACCTTCAGTCCCAGACCCCCCCCCCCCAGAAAATTTAGCTAAGGGTCTGCCTACGCCAGGACCTACAAACCGTAGGTTAGACCACAGTCTGCGCTCCACGACAATAGGTAAGACCCTCAGCTTTCAGCTCCCATTCGCGAACTACAGCCGACCAGAACGGACCGTTGGTCCACCCATGGTCCGTCGGTGACCCCCGATAACTTTTAAGTCAGGGGTCATTTGGTTTTTTCTTTATGCGTTGGACTTCTAAACTACATCGTTTAAATCCTAAACTACGTAGTTTTGACCTGTTTTAGCCTAGTAAACTAATTAGAACCTAACCTAATCAATTATTCACCACAAATTCATCAAACTTAGAGCAAAATAGAAGAGAAAGTCGAGTAGCCCTAGTTCAAGAACGCAACAAGTTCTCATCAGTTCCAACGTCAAAATCGAAAGATTTCTCCGTGGAATTGGTCACCATTCAACCATTAGGTCCCTAGCTTAATATTATCTAGACCTAGGTTTCCTGAATGTTAGAAATTGTTGGGTTTTAGCTGTTAGAATGATCCAAATCAGATTTATCATATTGTTGCTTTGTTTCTTGGATGATATTCATAACCCTAGTTGTATAGATTCGTTTAGTTCATGAATTATACATGCTAGGTCAGATTATTCAGATATACATGCTTCAGTTTACGAATGTCACATTATCAGTCACAATTGTTGCATTCTCAGAGTTTGCATGTCAGTAATTGAGTTATCCAGTACTTCAGCATTTCAGTCATAATATTCCTTATATATATTCCAATTGGGAGTAGGCTTAGACCGAGTGGACTAGGGTTCAACGTACCTGAATAATCCCATAACTACGTTCCCCCATAAGTTTATAAGTCCCCTCTGTGGGCATTACATTTTAGTGATCACGCCAGTCATGCCTCTATACCTCTGGCAGGGTATATTGGGTCCCCTCGATGAGGCGTATACATCGAACTCCACATTTAGCTCATGTGGTTTATGTCGGTCATTAGTAGCTCCCACATTCCGATTTTATTGCATTGACCATGTTATTAGTTACAGTCAAATTTTAGTCTCAGCATGTTATAAACTTGGTCATTGCATTCAGTTATGTCATGTTCAATAATCTCAGTATAGCATCATACTTATCTCATATCATTGCTCAGTTATATGTTTTATTCAGTTATGTTTATCGTTCAGCTTTATTCTATCATGCATGCTCAGTACCTTTCAAGTACTGACGCATACTCTACGCTACATCTTCTCGTGATGTAGGTTCATTTCCTCAGCTTCCAGATCACGCATAGATCGGTTCCCGATCTCCAGTTCAGCAGCATCATTGGTGAGTCCTCATTTCTTGAGGAAGACATACATGTTTCTTTTTCTTTTGGTCTTTAGTTTTCAGTTTTCGCTAGATTTAGCTGGGGCATATCTCAGAACTTCTAGTCAATTAGAGGCTTATTTTCAGACATAGTTAGATTCAACTTTAGCTTTTGAGTTTGACCTTTCAGTTGTTGTTAAACTCTCAGTTTTTATATACTCAGATAGTAGATGGGTATTCCCCATCATTTCAGTTTACATGATGATTTATCTTTCGCACAACATTTCTTTACTTCAGTCTATTTTAGTATGTTTATGTTATGTCTAGGATTAGCTTGGGGTCACTCGTGATCCTAGGTCCCGTGTCCGCGTCCTGGGGTAGCTTCGGGGATTG
Organism: Solanum chiquidenum; assembly: GCA_029582725.1. Taxonomy (NCBI): domain Eukaryota; kingdom Viridiplantae; phylum Streptophyta; class Magnoliopsida; order Solanales; family Solanaceae; genus Solanum; species Solanum chiquidenum. The sequence goes on along the minus strand of JAJOOS010001012.1, from coordinate 5,974 downwards.
AAAAACTTGATATCAGAGCACTAGGTTTAAGTGTCCTAGGATGTCTAAAAAGCCGCACTAAGTAGAGTTTTTTTCATGAGTGTGAAGTGCACCACATCTAATGAGAGGGAGGCTACGAAATGTTTTAGGAAAACTTCACTTTCTTTGCTACTCTTATTGTGCGCAAGGTATGATCTGATTCCTCATATCTAAATCGACGTTATGCACTTTCAGATCATGCCTCCTTGTAGAGCTTACGAAAGGAATGCTAATGCACGCAACGCTAACACAGCTCCTCCAGTCCTAGATCAAGAAGTTTTGAATGCAGAGTTTCGGAATGCCATTTAGATTTTGGCTCAAAGTGTGACCAACCAGAACAATCAGCAGGTTCCAGTTTCTACAAATTCTAGTGGTGGATCAGTGGCAGTCAGGGTTAGGATGAATCCGCCAAAGTTTCTAGGGTCGCAAGTTGGTGAGGATCCCCAAAACTTTATAGATGAGGTCAAGAAAATCTTTGGAGTGATGCAGGAAACTGGGAATGATAGGGTTGGGTTGGCATCTTACCAGCTTAAGGATGTGGATCACATCTGGTATACGCAACGGAAAGAAAATAGGGGTGTGGATACAACTCCTATCACCTGGGAATGTTTAAGCGAGACTTTTCTGGAAAAAAAAATCCCAAGAGAGTTGAGGGAGGCAAGAGCTCAGGAATTCATAAATTTGAGGCATGGTAACATGATAGTCCAAGAGTACGGGCTCAAGTTCACCCAAATCTCCAAGTATACTCCTCACATGATTGCCGATTCCAGGGCTCAAATGAACAAATTTCTGTATGGGGTATCCGACTTGGTGAAAACAGAGTGTTGTAATATTATGTTGCTGGAAAATATGAACATCTCTAGGCTCATGACTCATGCTCAACATGTTGAGGGATATAAGCTTAGGGAACGGGCTAAGGATAATAAGAAGGCTAGAACATGCAACTATGAGTATTCTCAATAGAAATCGGGTGGTGGAAATAGCTCACAGTTTCAGCAGAAGTCTTCAGCTCCAGCACCTTCATCAGCTAGTGTTCCATCTTCTAGGTTCTGACAGGATCAAAAAGGTAGGGCATCAGGCTCTAAGTCTCAGGGGAGTATTTCAGGCACCAGAACCTACCCAACTTGTCCAAAGTGTGGTAAGAACCATCCGAGCGAGTGTCTTACAGGAAATAAATGATGTTTTGGGTGTGGTCAGTCTGGTCACATGTTGAGAGATTGTCCTTCTTCTAAATAGGGTCATAGAGGCAACAATGGTAGGGCTCAGTCTACAACTTCAGTAGCACCAGCAGGTCGCCCGACTCAACAGGGTAACTCATCTGGTGCAAGTGGCGGACAACTCCAAAACAGGTTGTATGATCTTCAGGCTCGCCAGGATCAGGAACATTCTCCTGATGTAGTCACTTGTACGTTACGAGTTTTTAACTTAGATGTGTATGCTTTGTTAGATTCAGGGGCTACTCTTTCCTTTGTAACTCTCTATATAGCAGTCAACTTCGATATTAGTCCAGAAATACTTTCATAACCCTTCTCAGTCTCTACTCCAGTCGGTGACCCATTTATAGCTAGATGGGTAAATAGAAATTGCCATGTCACACTCTCCCAGAAAGTCACTTTAGTAGATCTTGTAGAGTTAGAAATGGTAGACTTCGATGGCATTCTAGGCATGGATTGGTTGCATTCTTGTTATGCCTTAGTCAATTGTAGAACTAGGATTGTTCGCTTTCAGTTTCAAGACGAACCAATCTTAGAATGGAAGGGTAGTAGTTTAGCGCCTATGGGTCGTTTCATTTCTTACCTTAAGGTCAGAAAGATGATCTCTAAGGGTTATCTCTATCATCTAGTTTGGGTCAAAGATTCAAGCTCTGAAACCCCGACTCTTGAGTCAGTTCATGTAGTTAATGAGTTTCCATAAATGTTTCTAGAAGATTTTCCCGGAGTTCCTCCCGAATGGGAAATCGAATTTCCTTCCAGATACCCAGCCTATTTCTATTCCTCCTTATAGAATGGCTCCAGCTGAGCTTAAGGAATTGAAAAGGCAGTTGCAAGACCTTCTAGATAAGGGCTTCATCAGACCTAATATCACCTCATGGGGTGCGCCAGTGTTGTTCGTGAAAACAAAAGATGGTTCTCTCAGGATGTGCATTGACTATTGGCAGTTAAACAAAGTTGTTGACACCCAATTTTGGACCTCCACAATATAAAATAATCATCGAGCTTCTTAAATTTCAAAACGATTTGAAATGGTTAGTTTTTATAAAGTTCAAAATATTTTCAAGTCATTTTTAATCAACTCTTATTTTATTTTTTATTTTTAAGTAATAAGTAGATTTTATATAATTAAGTATATTTTATAAATATTTGAAAATCATATTAAAAAAATAATAATTTATATTTTAGTTAAATATTCTACGAATTTAGTTCAGTTTAAATGATAGCGATAATTTTGAGTTAATTAGTTTGTAATTAATTTAATTAATTTATAATCGAGTTTATTATTTTATTTTGTTGAAATTAAGAAGCTCGTTAATTAATTTATATTAATTCATCTTATTTAGCTTTTAGCCGAGTCACCAACTTAACTCAATTTGGCTAAACTATTAATTTAAGTTGGCTATAATTACAATGATTTGTCCCCCTTGTTTCTCAATTCCCAATTTATCCATTTGATAACCTCACCTAACCCTTTATTTCACTCCAAATTAGAAACCAATTCTTCCAATTTTAGCTCAATTCCTTATTCCCAACGACCCTCTCCAATTTTCAGCATTTATAGCAGCCCATTCTTTCAGCAATGCAATTTCCAGCCCACTTTTTATCCAAAAAGACCCATCAGCATACAACAGCAGCCCATTACATCAACAACAAACGCATACAAACGACCCCTGTATGTTGTCTCCTTTTTCTTCTCTAGCAGTTCAATGAAATCCAGCGACCAGAAAATTCCGAAATCCAGAAACTCGAAACAGCCCAGCAGAATCGAGCAGCAACCAGTCCAAAATCGCTCAGTCCAGCGAAATCGTGACCCGAGTCCAGCGAGCCCAGCTCGCGCGTCGTCAGAGCCGTTTGAGAATTTTCCAGATGTCTCCATCTCCTTTTGATTTCGTCCTTGCACCAAATCGAACGGCTCCCCTCAAAGTTCCGTTGAGGATCAGTACTATTACAGCTTTCAACTTTATCCTCTAAAAAAAATTCGAATTTTGAAGGGGAATTCGCCAGAAAAAATAAAAATCCATCCGTTTCCCCCTTCTTTTTCGATTCCAATCTTTCCTCTTATAAATACCCTTCTCTTTTACTGTTTTAGGATTCGATTTTGGACGCTAATTTACTACTCTAAAAAACAAAGGGAATTTCGTCAAAAGAAAGAGGATTCATCCTCTAGAACAAAAAAAAATAATCTAGTTTCTTTTACTCGGATTTGAATCCTTTAGAGCTTTTCGGAATTGGGTGAAGCTCCGCTTGTGGTGGTGGAATCGCTTCAAGGTCGTCGTCCCAGTTCCTGCCTCGGAAAAGGTATATAACTTCAACTATTCTTTAAGTCTCCTTTGGTTAGTTGATTGTTTGATGGCGATGGTTGTATGGAGGTTGGGAGTTCTTTGTATTTCGATTGAAATTTCGATTTTTGTTTGCTAGGGTTCGAATATAATTTAAATCTTAGAGTATATTTTCGAATCGATTTCAAGGTTGTAACTTGACAGTTTACTCGCTTTAATGTAGCTTCCTTAGTTTCATTTCGTTTGATTTAGTGTTGTTCTCTTCTTCTCTCGTTTGTATGATTGAATAAATCCCAAATTTTGTCAACATGTCTTCTCGTCAAGTTATTTAAAGTTGATCTTGTGTTTGAGTACTGTTTGCTTTGAGCTTTTAACTAGATGATGGTCAAGCTTGTCTTTGAATGTTGAGTTTTGTTTTCTTGCCAACTTTAGCCTATTTCTAGTTCTTGCTTCTTTTGAGTCTCTCTGCTTCTCTCGTTTGATTATTATCTCTTTAAAATCTCTATATCAATTTCGTTTTTAGTTCCTAGCCTTGTTAGTAATCAACTGATGAGTCGTGAAGTATGTCGAGACCATTTTCTCCGGTTGTTGTTGCTTCTTTATATGATCGCTAAGTTTTTTTTTATTGTGTGTAGGTTAGTCTATGTCTTCTAATTGACCGTGAGTTTTTGATAGAATATGTGGTAGTTTAGAAGTATGGCAGCAGTTGATTGTTTAAAATCCTTTGTTGGTTCGTATTATGTCCACATTCTTTATAGTTAGTTTAATTGCATATTAATGTAAGGATATATATAGGAAACTTGAGAATCGATCGAAGCTAAAATATGTTCATAGTTTGTACGTCATATGTACCTTCAAATGTGTGGATTATACTTTAGCTTTGAATTCTTTGTTTGAGTGACATATATGTATAACTTGTTCTCTTGAAGGTTAGTAGTATTTGTGAGTATGCATTAAAGCAATATACTTGTCCCTGCTTCTCACTGTAACTAGTAAAAATGCAAATTCAAAGTCATTTGAATTATTTGATTAGTCTATAATATTTCTATTGATAAATGATTGTCGATTGAGTTTAGAAATCTAAATGCTATTCATTTTTAATTTTTTTTTTCTAGAATAAAATGTGTTAGAATAATATTGTCCTATGCTAATATGATTTTATTTTTTCTTTTGTATGTGTCACTTGCAATGAGTTCATGTGAACTCTTCCTATCACTGGCATTTCGAGTCGGGATAAAACCCAACTTGTGTTCTTCTTTATCGAGTCAACTTTGTCGTTCCAAGGGCAGAAGTTGATATACAGGATGCAGAAGAAGAAATTAAGTTGATATACAACTTATAAATAGCCATATACATATACATTTGTGTATACATATTTGGCAGAGGTGAAAAAATGGGTCAAAACCCACTTGAACAAATCAGAAAAATTGAAGGAGAGCAAATGGGCCAAAAGGCCAATTTAATTGGGTTTGGGCCAAAGCCTAAGTCTAATTATTTATCTTCCATCTATTATTATTTTGTATTGATTGACTAGCATTGTTTATTTTATGGTTTAATTTAATTAAATTCCCGAAGATAGCTATTTCTTTTCTTTTTTATATTCAAATTAAAATATTTATATACTTAGCTTTACTTTTACGTTTCGTCTTGTCACATAAGTTACTTCCCTTTAGAATGATTCCATTTTAGTTATTTCCCCTTAAAATAAATGATAAAATAAATAATAAATAAAAATAGTAATAGAAATAAATTTTCATACGTAGATAATATCTTCTAAAAAATTAGTTGAAGTCATTTTTAGTCAAATCGTCGGTCAACCGCAAGTTAGCGGGCATTCCGAGGGCCTAACACCTTCTCGGAATGTACATTGAACCCGAATCCTTTTTATTTTCAATTGATTTTATCTGTTTAAGTCTTTTGAAAACCTTATGTTTTTCTTGATTTTTTACTAAAAATTAAGTGGCGACTCTGTTCTTTTGGAAATTCGATTTCTCTTAAATCATAAGTTTGATCGATTTTTCAAAAACTAAGTCATTTTTCATTTATTTATATTTTTAAGTAAAACAGAAATGGCGACTCCTAGCAGAGAGCCCCAGATCGAGGTACCTCTCTTGGGTCCCGATCTTGCAGACACAGTGGGGTAGGCACAGGGCGGTGACCCCATTATCCCAGACCATGCAGACGCTGTCCCGGGCTCTTCTTCTCAGGCAGCTAGTATGGCCCCTAGTTCTTCCCGGTCCACACCACCATTAGGAGTTGTTGTTGTCCCACTAGCCAGAGTACAGAAGTTAGAGGCTCAGATGGCCACACTGCTGCATCACATCCAGCCATGGATGCAGAAGTCGATTACTGAGTCCGAGGCAAAGATGGAGCGCAGGATGGAGGCAATGATGGACCAAAAGGTCCAAGTTGTTAATAAGAGGCTTGATGCCTTCGAGTTGCGAGTTCTCGCGCGATCAGCCC
>JAJOOS010001010.1:0-38000 GCA_029582725.1 Solanum chiquidenum | reverse complement strand
AAAGTGACTTTGAAAGGTAAAATACAAACTAATGGATCATGAACTATATGTTGAATACAACAATATATGAATACAAAAGTGAGATGAAAATACAAAGTGAGATTGAATATAAAGTTGTGAATACAAAAGAAATTAAATACTCTCTTCATTTGAAATACAAAGTGACTTTGAAAGGTAAAGTAGGCACATAAAATACAAAACTTGTTGGTATACAATTAGGTTGAATACAAAACAAAAGAGAAATACAAACTTGTTCACATATAAATTGAGATTGAAATACAGAATGAATATACAATAAAATACAAAATTGTTAGCATACTGTTAGGATGAATACAAATTAAGAAGAAAATACAAACATGTTGATATACTAATTGAGATTGAAATACAATGTAAAAACAAAAAATGTAAAACTTGTTGATATACAGATAGAATGAATAGACAAATAAATTGTTGATTCAGACACTGTAGACAGACAAATGCTTTCCCCAAATCTAAAACCCTAAAAGCAAATATAAATGTATTAAAAATCAAACAAAATAAACATATGAATGAATTTGTAGATTCTAATAAATCTGAAATATTAAAACGAAATCAGAAGAAAATCGGAAAAAAAATGTTTAATCGACAAAAAATCTAAAATACATAAATTTTACATGAATATGTAAACAAACTTGCATAAAAATTGAAAAAATTAATGAAAAATCTGTAATATGTACAATGCGAAATATAAATCATAAACGGTGATATTGAAAACAAATCAAACGAAATCTAAATAGCTAGTTGAAATACATAAATTTTAGATGAATATGTAAACAAACTTGCATAAAAATCGAAAAAATTGACGGAAAATTTGTAATATGTACAATGCGAAATATAAACCATAAACAGTGATATTGAAAACAAATCAAAAGAAATCTAAATAACTAATCGAAATTACCTTTACCAAATTCAAAATTTCTTGAATTAATATGTAGATTTTGTTTACCAACCGAGAATTTTTTTGAATTAATACAGAGATTTTGTTGAAGAATTGAACTTTGAATAATTTGTGTTTCAAGGTTAGCAAAAAACTTGAAAAAAGAGAATCTGGGAACGTGAAAGGTGAGGGAAAATAAAAACTTTAAGTTAGAAACGTGTAAGATGTGGAAATAATATTAATGGATAATTTTTTTTTTTTTTTTTATTTTAATCTGTTATTGGTTAAAATTTGATCCAATGATGAACTCTTTTAATTAATAAAAGGAAATATAAATAATAAAATGTGAATACAAATTATTTTTAAAAATATTGACATTCTGATATTTTAAATAAATATTTTAAAGTATTATTATTTTAACTAAATATGTCAAGTATTATGGCTAAATAGCTAATTTTCCCTACATCATTCATCATTAGGATATTTAAGAATCAGCTTGAGAGGGACAATATATGCAGGTGTTACCATCGACTAGTATACATTTGTGATGTAACACTTTGATGCCATGCATTGCAGATAAAGTGGTTTGACTTTAGTGTCTTATAAGAATATTTTTGCAGATTTAACAAGATCCCAAAATGGATCTTATAAATATTATATTGATCTTCAAAACCATATAATATGCACTATTTTCAACGTGCTTATCCACATTTCTTTATCTATCTAGCTAGCTGTTCGATAAAATGAGTAAAAGATAATATGCAAATGCACCACCACCACCTCTCTAGACGACAAATGAAAATAAAACAATTGGGGAAATAATGAAAGAAAAACCAAGTCGTACACTTCTCTAATTATATATCTACCTCACCATAATTGGTAAAAGGAGTTCTCAATAAGGGACAAATTTTTTTAGTTGAAGTTGTTAAAGGAGTCGAATAATTATTAAGACTTTATAATACATACATTCAGATCATTAATGAGTAGTTTGGCACATTGTCATTGTTTAATTAGGTTCATATGACATTGCTATTCAATACGTGGGGTAGTTTAATTTCAGGTATGATCGATCATAATAATTGTAGTGTGTTGGTGTAATATACCATAAATATAATAAATTACAGTTGAAATAAAATGAACAAAAATGTATTAAAAAAATCTTTAGGTTGAGGCACGGATATTTCACTTTCTTTAAGGAGATTCAAGCCCACTGCGGCATAATCTACACCGATCCAGCAGTATCACTCTTGACTTGTCCCCTCCAGGATACAACAACCCAACAACATGTACAACTCAAACAACTCCGGATTAGTTGAAGAGTCTAAAGCTCCACAAAAAGAACACCTTCTTTCAACATAAAATACTCTCTTTTGTATATAGTGAATATAGTTGAAAACTTAGAATATTTTCTTTGTCTCAAGTCTCAACTCTCTCTTTCACTACTACACACTAAAATATTATTTCACACTTCCCATCTTTCTTGATATACATCACAAAGAAAGAAACACCACTATTTATAGGTGAAGAGGTCTTCCATATAATCAATAGGTAGAATGAGGGGTAGTAATGTGGGATAAATGTGATAGATGTTACATGAATTACAAGAAACTAATGGTCATGTGAGTTACAAGAAACTAATGACCATATAAGTTACAAAAACTAATGGTCATATAAGTTACAAGAACCACTAGTCATCTTTTACCATAATTTATACCCACTAACTTATGCACTTAATATTTTATTTTAATAATAAAATGCATAATACACAACATAGTGTCATAAAAAGATTTCACATTAAACTAATACTATTAATATGACGTGGGACCTTAATGTTAGAGTACTTTTCATGATCAATTACTTTGTCACTTCTAGAAGGGGAGAAGCTAGTCTAGCTGTCTGTCATACGGGGGAAAAAGAAAAGGTTTGAGGAAGTTTCATTATGAGTTGGTAGTAAAACCAAATTAAACTATTCTTTTTCGAGTTTCGTATTGACCTCAATTATCTTTATCAATCTAAATTATAATTTTTTTTATATTAAAACACACTTCGATATTGAGTTGATTAAATATTTGCTTTCAATCAATCTTGCAACAGCAAATAAACCTAAACTCTCATAAACTAGATCCTTTGACAACCATCTAATTCTATTCAATAACTCACTTACTTGATTAATATGTGTTTATATTGAGTAAGACTCATTAGAGGGGAATTCCTTTCTATCAATTTTTTATTTATTTCCAAAATACAATTTTATATTTCTATTAAAGATGGAAGGATGAAATTCATCCCACAAGTCGTCATATTTCTCGACTTACTAGTTTTTTTGTAATCATTCAGTGTATAGCAACACACTCCCATCCTTTTAATTTTCTTTATCCATATGTGATAACCATGGCCGTATGGATGCTGACACGTGTCTTATCCAGCTATGAATGACGGCTCCTACCATCTTGGTATTGGAAATCTGACGTCAAATAATAAATATATCATAGATGGCGCGTTATGCCGACCATCTGATCCAAAATCTCTGAGATCATAGCGGCTTTGTTATGGAGTACTGATCTGTAGATCCCAACACCTCGCACGTGAGGACTCGTTGCGACGATGGAACTTTCAAGATTGGCAATTTACTCATTCTACTTTTATTTGTCATGATACGTTTTCAAAAGTTAATTTGATCAATTTTTAAAATTAAATTAAATTACATTAATTTGATATTTTAAATAAAAAAAATTAAATTTTTAAAAAATATACAAAAAGTACTATAAATTGCAATTTTTTACATATCAATATGATATAAAAAATATATCATAAAATGTTAGTCAGTTTTTAATTTAACTCTAAAAAAAAACTATGATAACTAAAAATGAATGAAGAGGTTAACTTTTTAAAACTACAACATTTACTCCTATATAAGTACCACACATGGAGACATACTTTTATATTTACACAGTAAAAAGGATAGTATAATAAATATCGAGAAAGAAAAGCAATTTAGCTACTAGTGATTTGTAAACATGATACATAACTATCCTCCATCTTCCTCATAAGGTCTCTTTTTAGGACAGACTAAAGATGCAAATGGTTGTATCCAAGGGCATGGTCTAGTAGTCAATGACGTGGGTACGAGCCATAAGGTGTCAAGTTCAAATCCTAACACAATTCAAGTTCAAAATTTCTTCCTATTCGTCCAAATTCCAAACCTTGATGGACAAAGTTACATGATGCATATGTTGGTGGAAAGTAGCAGGTACTCAAAAAAACTGATGGATGTAACGTCTAAACTAATTCAAACAACACGATTATAATAAGAAATAAAAAAAGGAATATACAAATGGTTGTGCTACTCTGTTGACTAAGGGCGGTACTTTTAGCCAGAATTTTATTATCTTAGTGCAACAATAATTTGGTTGGGCTCCATTTTCGTGCACCATAACTTATATTCTCTTTGTTGAAGCCTCACACATCAATATCATGCCTAACCATTTAAAATCTTAACTCTGAGGTGGATAAATCATCACAGTCGTGGCATCACACTTTTCACTAGTACACACTACACTGTACTGAACAATTCTAAAATTAGATACTGAAAAAGATTCCTCTTAACAAGGATTGCTATATATAAAAAAACAAAATCCACTAACATATTATATCATATATTAGCAATAATCAAATAGCATTTCTTTTCACGGTTTTATGTTTTACAAACTAAAGAATATCTACCCTTCACCTTATAACTAGCCAAAAACATCAAATACTTGTAGGACAACTGCATCAATATCAATTCTTCTCTAGTAATGTATGACTAATTAACCATTACACAAAAGGTTTATAAATAGTTAGTGCAACGGACAAATATTTATCTGTTTTTGGATGTAGAATAAAGCTATAGAGATAATCTTGAGAAGTTCATTTCAGAGTTCCCTATATTGGAAACACTAATAACTGAATTCTTGAACAGAAATATTTAAAAGGCAGAAGGAAAATGCTATCGTGACAATTATATCATAGCAATTATACAGAAGCAACAAAGTTCTATAGTTGCTGATATTGCTTTTGAAGCTAAATACACATCTGCTAATCACTTATGTCATGTAAAGCAAATTAGAAGAGCCTGTCATGTGCTATAATTACTCAAGAGGGAGAGTGGTGTTACGAAAAATGTTATTGCATAGTTCAGAAAATATTCTCATACTATGTTATATATGCAAATTAATGAGCATATTTCAAAAAGTCATCAAAACTTTTTGTTGTTTACGTTGGCTCTATGTTTCTATAATGGACCACTGACATGCTCATTTTCCAGTTGAAAGAGAACTTTTGAATTGAGGTACCATCATATGTGTGTGTGTGTGTGTTATTTTATGAACTCGAGTAGGACACTAAAAGATCTATATATCTGTATTTTACTAAACTATGATCAGTTCCTGATCGCCCCACGCCCCCACACAACCAATCAACAACAACAATATACCGAGGTAATTCCACAAGTGTGGTGTGGGAAAGGTAGGAGTGTAGGATGTATGCATACCTTATCCTATCTTAGTTGGGTAGAGAGGTTACTTCCGGTAGAACCTTGGCTCAAAAGCGGTGCACATAACCAATATGAACGAGAATTTTCTTCCGCTTGAGTGGGCCTTGATAAACACCATTTCTTCTGGTATTAACTCAAAAGTATGATCCACAAACGAAAAAGTAAAAGTTAAAGAAAATCAAAAGATCACATGCGCACAACTATGAGAACAAAACGAAAATAGTTACCTCTAAAAGAAGAGGAGCACAAAAATATACGTTAAAGCAGACAAAGGTAAGTACTCAGCTATTGGTGTGAATTTTGTCTTGTTTCAACGCAATAGGTCCACTTCATCAGATGACATTTGATATTGCTTCATGTGGTCCAATTTCGTCCTCCTACCTTGGATATGTATGAATCTATTATATGGCATATCATGATACAGTAATGTAATAACCCCTCTTACCCAACATTTGGCAAACCTTCTTCCCTATATATCTCGTCTCTATCCCGGCCTCTTCTTCCTATATATAGGGACAACTCTTTCTCACTAGTTAAATAATCCATCAAAACAAAAGAAATAAATATAATATAAGATTGCAAAGCACAACACTGAACTTCTCCATTTAGATGGAGAATATTTCTTGTTCCATTCTTTACGTCCTTCTCTTTCTTATAGCTCTTCTCTTGTACTATCATATTTCATTAAAGAAATCAAAATGGAGAAACTTACAAAAAGCAAAGCTGCCTCCTGGTTCAATGGGCTGGCCGTACATAGGGGAAACTCTCCAACTGTACTCTCAAGATCCAAGTGTCTTCTTTGCTAACAAACAAAAAAGGTTCTCCTAATTCAAAGAAAAGAATATTCATCAGTTCATTAAAAGCATATACCATATACTCATTCTATTTCGAATGTTTGTTTGCAGGTATGGTGATATATTCAAAACACACATTCTTGGGTATCCTTGTGTTATGCTAGCTAGTCCTGAAGCTGCCAGATTTGTGCTGGTAACTTACGCTCACTTGTTCAAACCAACGTACCCTCAGAGCAAAGAGAGGTTGATTGGCCCTTCTGCTTTGTTCTTTCACCAAGGAAACTACCATTTTCGACTAAGGAAACTGGTTCAGAGCTCGCTAGCTCCTGAAGCTCTTCGTAAACTAATTACTGATATTGAGGACTTGGCCATTTCTTCTTTGGAATTATGGGCGGAAAAAAACCAAACCATCAATACATTCCGTGTGATGAAGAAGGTTTGTTACTAGTAGCTCGTGCTACTTGTTGAATTATGAGACCATCTCATCTAAGAAGCTTAAACCGTTAAAGAGCATACACTTTTAATTATTTAATTATATCTTAAATGAGCTGACCACAAGATTATAATCAATAGATCAGTCTAACACGTGAATCTGACGGACATGTTACAGTTCTCCTTTGAAGTAGGCATTCTTGCTATATTTGGTCAGCTGGATGCTGAGTACAAAGAGGAGCTCAACAAAAACTATTCCATAGTAGAAAAGGGCTATAACTATTTCCCTACGAACTTACCCGGAACTGCTTATTACAAAGCTATAGTGGTAAGTAAAGCTTCTCTTATTCCTTCCCTATGAACTTACTGGGAATAACTTGTTGATTCCATAGCTTTATGCTGAAATTTTCTGTTATTGACAAAGGCAAGGAGGAAGCTTAATCAGATTCTTAGAGAGATAATCAGTGAAAGGAAGGAGAAAAAAACGGTAGAGAAAGATCTCTTGTGTCATCTGTTGAATTTCAAAGATGAGAAAGGGAAGAATTTAACAGAAGATCAAATTGCTGACAATGTCATCGGAGTACTCTTTGCCGCCCAGGACACAACAGCTAGTGCTTTAACATGGATTCTTAAGTACCTCTCTGATGACCAGAAACTTTTAGAAACTGTTAAGGTATTGTCTCCAGATTCCTTTTGGTTCCTACCTAAGTAATTTTTTTGCTTTCTATTGATTAGTTAAATAAACACAGTGAAAAGGAATTACACACTATCAAATCACCCGAAAAGATAACTACAGGTAATCAATTAGTTAGCCTACTACAGTAAGCTAAAATGTACTTTAGTGTAAAAACAAATTGACAGTATCAGCGTACATATGGTAAATCCCTTTCTGTTTCCCATCTCCATTAGCACTTCTAGCATGTTCTATTGCGAGTCCGGCTCCCAGGTTTAAGAAAAAAATCCTTTCAAGTGCAGGCAGAACAAAGAACAATTTACGAATCAAATGGAGGAAAGAAGCCGTTGACATGGGCTCAAACAAGAAATATGTCACTAACTTACAGGGTAATCTTTTCTGCTTAGAATTAGTTATATTATACTCACAGCTTCAGGAAAAGAAAATTTCCTCTCATCAGCTAGAAGAACTTCAATTGCAGGTCATTTTAGAGAGCTTAAGGATGTCTAGCATTATATCTTTCACCTTTAGAGAAGCTGTGGCTGATGTAGAATACGACGGTAAGTCCTTAGTTATCAAATATAAGCTCAATCATGGATATATAAGTACAAAAGGACACACATATATAAACTCAGTGCTCCTGTAGGAATGTTCTGATTATCTATTTTACGCAGACGACTACTTCTTATTCAATACTAGTATGTGTGACGATTAGGGTAGATACTTAATAGTAGTTTTTTTTAACTAATCATTCAGTCATTTTATATGAGGCTTTGACTGGACATGAAAATGTATATAACATACCAAAAGTACAGTGGTTTTAAAGATATGGTGTTATTCCTACAGCCGTATTTCATCAAGGGTACCATGAGAATGTTCAAGTAAATAGTTTTGAAATAGAGAACAATGTCAATCAAACTCACATGTCAGACTCATTGGACACAAGTACATCAAAACAAATTGAGAAATGCATGTATTGAAAAAACTTTATTTTGTGTCTCACACTACTGACACTAATAATGTGGGGCTTCTTTTTGTCCCACAAGTTAGTGAACCTAAATCATACACTTTTGGGTCCACCGACTTGTGAGATAAAAAGAAGCCTCACGCAACTAGTGTTAGTTGTGTGAAGGTTGGTTGAAGCACGAAAATGAAGTTTTCATATGTATCATTATTAATTATACCTTCAATACTCTGTAAGGCATTACTCATTTGACATGAATAGTAAAGATATCTTTAATGCAGGTTACTTGATTCCAAAAGGTTGGAAGGTTATGCCACTATTTAGAAACATTCATCACAATCCAGAATTTTTTGCCAACCCTCAAAATTTTGATGCTTCCAGATTTGAGGTATGTGGTGATCGAGTACTAACAAAATGCTTTTCAATTCTCCACCTGTCTAGAATTTTAAAATATGAAAAATTGGTTTACTCCAAAAAAAATAATTATGTGGTGGATGATGGATGCAGGTTGCTCCCAAACCCAATACCTACATGCCATTTGGCAACGGTACCCATGCTTGTCCTGGAAATGAACTTGCCAAACTGGAGATGCTGATTTTGATTCATCATTTGGTTACCAAATTTAGGTTCGACAATGACATCATATTTGCTTCTAGATTCATAACTGTATATTATTTTGAGTCCACGATTTTTAACTACTTTACAAAATCCATTGTATAGACTAATATTTAACAACAATAATAACATAGAAAAACAGCAACAACAGCAGATCCAAAAGTTTAAGCCAACAGGTGGGGAATACCAAAGCATCAGGACTTGTCTATAATAATGGGTACAGACTTATCTTATATATTCTTTTTAAAATTATTTATACAAGCAGATGTCATGTGCTGGTGTTCAAGTGTTGAAGATATACATCCACTCAACTCCCCACATAATTCTCACAAAAATCTAGTAAAAGGGAAAGGATGAGTTTAAAGAAATTTCTTCTCAGTTCCAGCTTCACTTATATTTATGTCAAGCCAGGAGATTTTTTAAAATTTCAATTGTACCTACTAGAAGCGTGCTAAATATATCAGTGCTCTGACTTCATTAGAAATTTATACTCATCCATTAATTATTGCAGGTGGGAAGTCGAAGTTTCCAAAGGAGCAGTACAGTATAGCCCTTTCCCAATACCTCAGCATGGTCTCCCATCTAGGTTCTGGAAGGAAACAAGAAGCCAAAGAGATCCCTAGAAAACAAGATGCCACCTGATAAAAACTAATACTAGCAACAGAAAAAAAAAAAAACAGACGATACCTCTGAACTTAGTTTACTGTTTCTGGTGAAACTCATCCGATCAACTTTTTTGTTTGCTGGGTTCTATTTTGTTCCCTTCGATGAAATTGTACTATAAAATTATTAGTATGTAAAGTCAATCACATTATCTAACAAAGACAGCAATGTCTTTTCTGGCTAAATTGTGACATAATGTATTCCAAGATTATTACTAACTCTGTACTATAACAACAGTCAACAGTTATGCCTCAATCTCAAACAAACTGCAGTTAGTTATCTGAATTCTCACTTACCATGTTTCTCCATTTAAAAATTCATCTCAGGAAAACATTATACAAAATAAAATTTTAAAAAAGTACTTGAAGTTCTCTATATTTTATATTGGCATAAAAGTCTCTGAGAGAGCTAAAAGACTTATAGAAGGTGTACGACCCCCAGTAATTGTACTGACATGACGAAACATAGTTTCAGTAAACTGGTTTACGCCTACATAGATTCTTTTTTCTTCCACTGTGCTCTAGCTTAAGCTAAGTTCGTATGGATTCCTAGCTTTATATATTCCAATTTGGTGAAAGAATAAAGATATGACTCATATAAGTTGGAAAAGCAGCACCATAGTGGAATATTACGGGTCAAAAGAAATGATGCTCAATGGAACATTTCTGTGTGCATGGCATTGAAGAACATATATTACGTCACGTGGGAGTCAGCATCACTGGGCCTAAGAAGATCCAAGTGCCCTAGATGCTTGAGTGGCAGCAAAAAGGAAATGGTTTGATCTAATGGGAAATTCCCATAGTGGAAATTAGCACTTATGGAATAGGATGAAGGGTCCCATTAGACATGTCACTACAAAAATAGCCATCATGTGTATAGTGATCCTGAAGCTATAATGGTCTGGTCGGCTACACTCATGAGATTTTTCTGGACTTGATGGAAACAATTGCTATGGGAAAGTAGCAAAATGGAGGTCATATAGACATTAGGGCAAAGAACTACCTTGTTTTCTAGCCCACGCACTTTTAGTCTGGAATGTTCCAACAGGAATGAACCTCAATGATAGATCTGGATGGTTGTGACCTGTATATACATACCAAAATTACCTAATAAAAACAAAAAATCACACCAAATCAACAGAACCATAATAGCCATAAATAAATTAAAAGAAATAGAATGCAAAGGCATCATAAGCATTACATGAATAGAATATGGAATACATCACAGCCTGTGAAAACAACATGGAAATTACCAAGAATTTTGAGTGTTAAGGGTTTTCTTTTAACCTCAGAGTTTTTCAGGGCATGACTCTAACTTCAGCGTATTTTTGTATGAACCTATGAACAACAAATTGCATATCTGAAGTAAGTGAATTTCTTCATATAGGATTAAGTTTCAGCTTGGGAAGAGTGAATTTCAAAGATAGAACTTCAGACTCGATTTATCACCTCGATATCCTAAGGGAGGGAAAAAAAGCTTGTCAATGTAACCTCAAGCAATATATGGACTACGATATTTTTTTGCAGCAGGAATGTAACTCAGAAAGCTGACCAAGATTGTGCACGCGTAACTGCAACCATGATGTTGGATGTTATTTTAATCTCTCTGTTTTTTTTATGCTAGGGTGAAGGCATATATATCGACATAGCATAACTTTCAAGAAATCAAACTAGTGCCCTCTTATCTGTATTAGCATTTTCGTCTTAGCAAGTTAAGGCTAGCGGAATCTGAGAAGCACTTTCCTGAGTTGCTCTCCTACAAGCAACAGATACTTGATAATTGAGATCCTCCGTGAAGGAAATATGACCTGACATTGCACTACTGCTTCTGAGAAGTAGGAAGTGAATTGCATTCCAGTTACGGGTATCATAGAAGCTGCAGATACATTTTAACACATTCTGATATTGGCTATATGGAACATTAGTACATTACCTACCTTAGAGCATTACAGAATTTCTTATGAAGCTTGAAAGCCAAGTGCATTCAACGAAAGGCTTCCCCTGAAGATAGATCGATTTGAAGTTAAAACATCCTGAAATTTACTCGTACAAATCTCCCATCAATATCTATGTAGCAACTAAAAATTAACCAGCCATTCTAAACCAAGTTTACATCTGTTTTGGCATCAAACACTTCCAAGAGAGAAGCACCTAAAAGGTAGATTGCAAGCTAAGGGCATCATATTAAAGCCACTAAGCAAAAATCCTTCCTCCAGCCCTATCTCAAAAAAAGAGAGATCGCCATATCCCATGAAGATAAGAAAACGCCTAGATTAAATTTAAATACCTGTCATTCACTAGAACTGGCGTAATAAAATAAGTACAACTCTGTTCGTTCATCATACATCATTTATCAATAACTAGTACATGAATACATATTCTAGTATGTAGTATATAAAAACCAGTGTGTAGCCCAGACACACAATTTACACAATTTTATAGATCACTCATTGTAAACATAAAAAAAATTCGAAGGAACGTGTACTCATGCTTCAGATCAATATCAAGTATATACGTACCTGTACTTATACAAAACAGGACAGGACCTTCACAATCAGAAGTTCAGTACTACCTCATTCCATTTATTTTTCCTCTAAACTTCCTATCCATTTGCATTATATTACTCCTCGTTTCTATAACCTACTTAACTAATCTCCTCTACAGCACCATAATTTATTGCATAGTAGAATTACACAAATTACTCTACAATTAAGCGTCGTTGATAAATCAATCCGTCCCTGAACAAAAGCCTAAGACAAATATCAACATGCATGAAAGAAGGCAAATACAGGAACGTCCTTATTGCTCGACTTAAAGGTAAAATTCGACAAAACATGAAAGAATTTTGTACATTCAAGAGACGTTATACATTGCTGAGACCAAAATAGATGATCGGAATATGTTACCGAGTAGAAATCAGGGAAGATCTATCGCCGGTGAAGCGAATCCTATCGATCGGGTGGGTCGATCTTGTTGTTGCCCTAATTCCCATAGAAGAATATGAGAACGTGTTTTATAAAATTTTGGAGGGAATGCAAACTGAACGCGCAAAATGCAATTTATACACTTCTTTTTTACGCGTTTGGGAGCACATGAATTTTGTACGCGTGATTCGATTATAGATTATTTTTTTTAAATACTCTAAAACAAATTTTAAATATTTATCGGACGATAAATTATTTTATTATACATAAAGGTTTTAATTATAAAGAAATTATGTTATTTTAAAGACAAATTTAAAAGTCAAGTAAGTAAAAGAGATGAAATAATGTGTATTTTGAATCAAGAGTCATGTGACTTTGTTTAATTGATTGGTTTGTCATTTTACTTTGCAGAATTTTTGAATAAAATGTATGTAAGAACATGATTCGACCATTAAATAAGTTTGGTGTTGCCTCTTTTAATTAGGAGTTTTAATTTTGAGTTTTGAATATAAAAGAGATTGATAGAAAATATTTTTTCCGAATATAAACTACATGCTGTAATTCAAAATAGTTAAATTTCAATACAAATACTAAATATCACGAAGATATCAGAATAATGAAATACTATTTAAATATAAGTCCAATGTTGAAGTGAAAAAAATGGGAAAATTATGTGGTTAAACAAACTTATACTACTTAATAACTTATCATAGTTATAGTTTGCTATAATTACACTCGCGACTAACATTAATCATTAATTACATGAGTTGACTTCGAGTTGTATAATTAGTCACGTTTGTATAATTCGCCACATTTGTATAATTCGCAACTAACAATTCTTCGTTTGATTTGTATTTGTATACGATGGTTTATATTTGTATATGACGATGATTTCCTTTGGTTTTTCAGTTTTGTCATCATATACATTCAAATTTTTTGTGTATGACTTTTTAAAGTTTGTATAAACGTGTGTAGTTTTCGAATTTTGTATAATATAATTTGTATAATTGTTTAAAGTTCATAAGTTTATGTTTGTATCAATTCATCATTTCAAGTTTTATCATATTTGTATAATTCCATACTTTATATTACTTAAATATACAAAAACACACAAATAATACAAACGTAACCGCGAATTATACAAATGTATATCGCTCACCTCTCTCCTCCCTCTTCCAATATTGCTCACCTCTCTCCTCCCTCTCTCAATCTCGCTTACCATATACACAAATGTATATGTATAATATACAATTATCTAACCGATATACATATACAATTCACCTCTCCCACTCTCTGCCCTCTCTCGCTAGCCTATCTCTTCCCTCTCCCAATCTCGCTCGTCTCTCTCCTCCCTCTCCCAATCTCGCTTGCCATATATACAAATACATATGTATAATATACAATTATCTAATTGATATACATATACAATTCACCTCTCTCCCACTCTTTGCCCTCTCTCACTCGCTTCTCTCCTCTCTTTCCCAATCTCGCTCGCCTCTTTCCTCCCTATAACATGTAGCTACGAATTGTAATTATCAAACTATAGGTATGGAGCGTAATTAGGCTATTTTTGAGTAGCTATATGTGAAAATTCTTCAAAAAAAATTACAGTTAAATGGAATGTTCGGATAAATATAGCGATGGCGTCTGTGTACTTTTTAAAAGTGTTATACACAATTTACTTCTGCATTTGAAATATTTGCCAAATTGATCGAATAAAATGTTATAAAAATATATCACTTAATTAACATTGATATCACCAGCAATATATCATTAAAGCTTCAAAACAAATATCGTCACCTACCAAAGTAACCAATATTATATACATTATTATATATACGAGGTCGTTGGTAGAAGTTCATAGTTTAATCGTAATTCCTTTTTTTACCATTTTAAGTCCACATGTCGTGTACTATTTTCTATCTAATTTTTTTTCTATCTAATTTTTTTTTCTATCTAATTTTTTTTTCTATAAATATAAAGTACAGACATCCTCCTATAAAGGAAGAAAAAGAAAAGTAGAGATGTGCCAGTTTGTGTGTGTTTATAAGGAGATCCGCCAGATTATGAGTGAGCTGGAAGTTAAGCAAGCTAGCTTAAGGTTTAAGTTTAAGTTAAAGTATCTACTCCCTACTTTCTACTGGTGTGACTTTTTTAAATTTGATTAAAAAATTAAAGTTTCCTAATTTAAAATAATTTTAATTATATTTTCCCAATTTTATTTTATTTATGACTAGTCATAAGTTTTTATAATCATATAAATGTCTTATTGTATCTCGTTATCCATATAAATAGTGTATGTTTGTATGGTATACTTAATTTCATAAACAACAACATATCTAATGTAATATTATAAAATGATATCTGAAAAGAATAAAGTTAGGTGGACTTTACTTATATATATGGTTTTGTGTTTATTCAAACTTTGCACATCAATTAACCTGGATATAATAGTGTTCACTACTACATATATAAGCTCTTTTTATTCCAAGAAAAAAAAAATGCACTTTCTATTTGAAGATATTTATGGATTAAAATTAATTGGTAAAATAGTAGTGGTCCTAGTTATCAAGTTGTAGTTCCAGCAACTACAGTGAAAAGTTTGACAAAAGAAACTGAAGATTATTTATCCATGGAGCATCTTATCTAAAAAGATAAATAGTTAGAATAATATATTTTTATTATTTAAATATAGTTCTAATATACCTCCTTACATACAATTTGATTTTTTCAGATATGTAAAAAAATTAATAATAATTAAAATTTAGTTAAGGACCTTTGTCTGCAACAATACATAAAGATTTGAAAATAAAAGGACTATGTTCATACATTTTCTCTTATAGTTGGAACTTGGAAGTTAAGCAAAATAATTTAAAATCTAATTGAATTGACTTAATTTAAATATTTTGAAGTAAAAATAGTTTTTAAGTATTTTTTTATTTTTTTTAACTATTTGAATAAATTTTTAAAATAGAGGATTTGGTAAGTACACGTGATTCAAAGTGTGGTTTACTGTAAAAGATAATGACATGAATATCATGACCATGACAAATCATGTAACAACTTCAAGAAACAGAGAGTAGGTGAGAATAATAAAGATACAGCATACTCTTCCCGTTCCTAATTACTTGTTCATTTTTGAATTGATACATAAATATGATCTTTAACTTGGCTTCAACGTATAACTATGCCCTCCAACTTTGGGTGTACACAAGTAGACACTTGAACTTGTATCAAAATTGAACAAGTAGACACATATGTCCTACATGACATAATACACGTAGAATACAAAATTGTCATGTAGGACGAATATGTCTATCTGTTCAATTTTATACAAGTTTAAGTGTCTACTTGTGCACACCCAAAGTTAAATGTCATAGTTGTCGGCTGACGCCAAGTTAATGGTCATGTTTATGTATTATGTCATTAAGAAAACAATGAATGACATAATGAGTTTATCATTTTACCCCATTTAGTTATGAAGTGGATGAAATAAAAATATAAATTTTCAAGAAGTTTTATTTTTTTCAAAGTAATTAATTGAAGGTATAATAGGTAAAAGAAAATTGTCCTTTTTTTATTTGCCAAAATGGACAAAGTAATTAGGAGTACCCCATCAGTCCCTAATTACTTATCCACGTTTTTTTTTATTTGTCCCTAATTATTTGTCTATTTTGACAAATCAAGAAAAAGACAATTTTTTACCTATAATGCCCTCAATTAATTATTTTGAAAAAAAGTTGAACTTATTGAAAATCTTAAGTTTTTAATTCATCAACTTCATAATTAATAAGGGTAAAATGGTAAACTCACTCTATCAATTATTATTTTCTTAATAAGTGTGTTAATTCAAAAGTGGACAAGTAATTAGGGACATAGAAAGTACTAAAAAAAAATAGACAAGTAAATAGGAATAGAAGAAATAGCAATTTGATTTGACTATTATATGTTTAATATTTTTCTATTCCTTTTTACTTGTTCGACTAGTATTAATTATTATATTATTTATTTTATTAATGGTATATTGAAAATTCAAATGACTAGTGCTCTACTTAATTTAATAGATAAAAATAAAATCAAATAAAAAGTAAAGTTGCTCGGAGGCATCATTGTACATTGATGCTAAAAATGTGAAGGTAAGAATAGTTTTTCTATATATATATATAAATCAGTTATAAAAAAATACATAAATTATTTATGCATCTAGTTATACAACAGCTAAATTTTATAAGTAATAAATTATTAGTAAATAATACATGAATATTTAAAGGTTATCAATAACATAAGGAAACCATTAATGAGAAATATACTAAACCACAGCCCGCCATTCACAAGATCTCCACCATTGCCCCTTCTTATTCTGCCTTTTCTTCATTTCACACACACAAAACAACATTCTTGTTTCCCTCTATTTCGTTACTATTTCTCAATTCTGATTCTCTCCAGCGCCAGCCTCACCCCCTTTCCCCTCCAGTAGTCCGACCCCTTCTCCATCGGACTTGGCACTGCGGTGGGCATAAGGGCAAATTATTGTTCAAACAATTGATTGAATTTAGATGTGGATTCATTACGTTCTGCTATTTTGGTTGATATTTCGAAATTGAGGTTTCTGATTCTCTGTATAATGGACTCGATTTGGGCGAACAATGGTGCCCCTGTCGCTTCTCATTTGTTCTATGCCATTTACTTCGCTTTTGGTTTCGTCATCGTCAGATTGTTCCTTGACAGATTCATCTTTCGGGTAAGCTTCTTGTTTCTTTTTCTTGAAAAATTCATCTGCTGATAACTGATATTTTAAATGTTATCCTTGTTTTATTACATTTGAGTATTGTATACTCAATCTTGGTTTGACTCGTGTAATTAGTGGATTGCGTAAAAAGAAGCAGGGTGAAATGGACGTCACATTAGACCAAGAATAACGACAATCTTCTTATAGAAAACACATATAAATGAGAGCCCAATAATTATAGATCCCATTTTGATGGAAAATTTCTTGGCTTGATCAAGATTGTTATTAGTTGATTGAATTAAATCCGATTTGGTACTTTTCTTGATTCTGAGGTTCTGGCGCAATGTGTTTGAGCCAACTGTTTAGTAGCCTATGATATAGCCCTTCTAAAAGAATCGTGATGGTAAGGTAATTTATTTCAATGAAGTTTAAACGGCTGAACTGAATTGGGGTTTCTTCAATTATAGTTCTTGAACTTCTAACTTTTGTCACCATTAAGTAATTGAATCCACCCAGACTAATGGGTGAATTTATCTTCGTAAGAGTTGAGACAACTTTATTAGAATTTGAGCTGTTCGACTTTTTGGTTGTCTGCCACAACAACACTTTCAAGATGTTACCATCCGTAACTATTGAAATTGATGTGAAACTCCTGTACAGATGTTACCATCCTATCAGATCTTAAATGGTAATTTGGTGCGATGACTTGTGACCTCAGATTTGAAAATGTGTTTATTATTTCATTGTGCATCCTTGTTTTGGCTCTTGTCATCAGATAGATCATAGATGTTAGTTGTATTTAGCTGTGATTTGGGTGTTAGCATTCTTAGAACTGATACTTGGTTCATGGAGGAATGTTTTCGTGCATACATTGCACTATATACACCATCGTGTAGTTCCAGTAAAAATCTAGAATTTTCTGCAGATTAAAATGTTTTAGGTGAGATGTAAACTACGTTTACTCTTCTTCTATCTATCAATTGTACTTCTTGAAGTAAAATTCATGTCACTCGAGATCCAGAAACTGTTTTAAGTTTCTCATTAGATGCGAACATGCAATTTTGGAATCTGTAACTCAAGTTAGTTCTAATTTGTTTATTTTAATTTTTTAAATTCCTGTTCACTGACATATTTAATCATCACAATTCCCTGGCAATTGATATACCACTTTTCCAATATTATTTAACTAGTCCCGCCATCTTTAGGCTAGAACTTATGGGCAATGAGTCGCATGCCTTGGCCCGGTACTTTTTCTTACCGTTATGATGGTACTCAATGGGCTCACATTACCCTATCTATACATGGTGTACATGTCTTTAAGTGGAGAAGACAAACAAGTCTTTGACTTAATTACAAGAGCATTATAAGATGTAATTTGCACAACTAACTCAACCCTTTATAAGACGAGCAAGAAGAATTTAAGACCAAAATGTTGTAAAACATTCAAATGCCTGCGTCAACAACTCCACTAACACCCAGTCCAGCTTGCCAATTCGTAGTTTAATTGCTTTCCGGTTACAATTTTAAGGGGAAAGTTGAGCTACTGTGTCAGGTATAACTATTAACTGACCCTCCATATACTAGTCTACTTTAGTTATTAAATATTATCAGCCATGTCTTAATATCAGCTTTAGTTTGTTCATAAGGGTTAGTTCTTTTGACATATTACTTGGTGAGTTACTTTTAACATTTAATAGTTAAATAACTGGGTTTTATTTATAGTTAGTCATAAAATTTCCGATGTTAAGTCCTAAAAAATGAAGAAAATTTAAATGTAAGATTACATATTTCAGCACCCCTGGAAAAATATCTGCATCTACCCGGCTCACCCTCCATTTTGTGAATCATAACCTTCAGTCCTTTACTACCTTGGCAGACTAAGACCAGCATGTATCCCTATCCAGGGTTTATTGATGGGATTATGTCGATTCACTTGCACTGACCAATGAGTTTTCTGTTTGCAACAATTAAACATGAATATAAATTAAAAATATTGCATATGATATTGAAGAATACGAATGAATACAGATACTGTGATGTATTAATTGCATAATGCATCATCATCGTGCAATGTATTTAACTCTTTTGTGCTACCTTTGCTTGGAAATATGGTGCTTGACTGCTTTCCCCCTTCAGGGCCTCCCCACCACCACACTATTTCTTCTGTTGTGAGAGGTAACTTTTTGCTGAATATTTGTAATGTATTTGTTAAGTGGAGTGTACTCTGTTAGGATTGGCTTGTTCCTGTATATCGATTAAGTTTATTTCTTCTATCGCCAGTTTCATGATTTACATGTTTTATGCAACACGAATTAGTTCCTTTAAACGTTAATAATATTAACTTTTGCCCTCATTAAGCAAACATTAAGTTTAATTGCTTGAAAGTAGTCATTGTAAAGAGCTACTATTCAGTTACTACTTTCCTGATGTTGAAGAATTCAGATGATAGAAAATTAGGGAATTTTTTTGAAAGTTGTACTGAGTTTTCCCCGATACTTTTACATGGACTGGCTGCTATGTGACAGATTTGGTTAAATGACATAAGTCGTTTACTTTACTCCATCTTTCTGACATATCTCTGTTCCTTGTTCACCTTGTTTCCAGAGGCTAGCCATTTTGTTGCTGCACCTGGGAACAACCCATCTCAGGAACGATGAGGCTACAAGAGGAAAAATTGTTAAATGCTCTGAATCCATGTGGAAATTTGCTTATTATGCCACTATTGAATTTTGTGTCCTAAAAGTTGCTTATCATGAGCCATGGTTCCTAGATGTGAAGGGATATTTCAGTGGCTGGCCAAATCAAGAACTAACGTGAGTATCACATCCTGATTGTTATATGACCTAGTATATGACACATGGCAGTCAACATGTAATATCTGTATAAAACTAAAATTGGGTGGTTACTTTAAATAATTGAGTAAGCAAGTAAGAACAATTACTTGTACTATTTGAGGGAAACAACAAAATTTCTAGCTATACGTGGTTCAATTCAAAATAGTATAGTTAGTGCAGATCTGTTGCTAAGTTCATAAGTTGGGATTAAACCAGCTGAAGTGTATGTTTTACTTCTTACTCCGTATTAAGTTCTCACCGTTGAGCCTCACATTGGAAGTTTCATTTCTCAAGTTCTGCAGTATCTCCTTGTCTCCTATTCTAAGTGTATTGCATTTTATGAGGGTTTCGGAAAAAGAAAAAAAAAGTCTTATTTTGCCATCCTACTGTCACTCTGTCAGAATCTTTTCTCAAGGTCGATGAATTAATATAAGCATTGGGAATCTTTTCTCCTTTGATGGTAATACAACACAAAAATTGGGAACCTCTTTGTTCCTAACCCATAGAGGATCTCATGAATTTCATATAAGCATCTTTGATATTCTCGTCCGGCAACTAAATCATGTCGTAATTATTTGATTTCATGGAGTATCCATTCAAAAACACTTCTCGTGCATGGTCGATGCCGTATTGCTTAATTTTTACCAGTATGTATCTTGTCTAGTACTTGATAGGTTCTATTTTCAAGCATTCAAGGGCTACCTGTGTTACTTAATTGTTACCAATATGTATCTTTTCTAACAGTCAAGAGGTTCTATCTGCAAGCATTCAGGGGGTTCTATGCTTTTTAGGAGTGGGTTTTGCCTTTGAGAGATTTATATCTAGAAAATATAGAGAACTTCTAGCAGTTTCAAAAAAAATATAAAGAACTTCTAATACTTATTATTTCTATTTACATAATGTTCTTATGAGATGAGTTTTGATGGAGTAACACGGTCAATGAGGATTCATATTGTTGACCCCAACTTGTTTGAGACTAAGACTAAGACCTGTCAAGTCACCAAGCAAAGGGAGACATCTCTACTCCTCAAAGAACATAAATAATTTCCGGAAGGAACAATAAATTTCCTTAGAAAAGACCCTCTAACACCTTATTTTGGGGTAAGTGTTACGGATCCTCCTCCTCCATCTTCTTCTTCTTCTTCTTCTTAACTCATTGCTGCTTCTGTCCTCAACTATTTCCACTCCTTTCATTTCATTTCCCCATGCTACACCTATAGTATCATTTTTCTTTACCTTGTGCCACCAGAACGTGCATCATCACCTGAGAAAATAGCACTGGATGCCTGAAGGATGTGTGCTCTGTCTCTTGATAGCTCCTTGTATCTTTCTTTCTTCTATCAGAATGCCTTTACGATGACAATTTTACTCAGAATCTTCGTGAAAGTCTTATTGCCTAAGCAGTTGTTTCTATTCGCTCATACTTTGCAGTAAGCATGCTATTGGCTGAGGAGAACTCACCAAACACTACTTCTAGTAAAAATATCATCACCATTTCAGTTGAACAATTTTTATTTTTATTTTGAAAATGCAAACAAGAAATAGGTTTTTTTAAGACACTAGATTATTGACTAGGCAAGACTCTTCTTTTCTGATATAACATGCATACCTTTGTTGCAGTCATTTGAATGCACTAAATTTTTTATAGAGTAAACACAAGGCCAAGTAGAAATGCAAATCTTGCTTTTGCTTTCATTTATCATTAGAGCTGTTAGCAACATTTATTGCATTTCATACTTGTTTCACAAAAAAGGATGAAATGTTACAGGCAACTTTAATTTTTGTAGGCCTCTTAATAAAAGGTTCACATGGGGGTTTGATAAAATCTAACATCCTTTGTTCATTTCTCATTTTAGGGCTGGAATTAAGCTTATCTATATGTGCCAATGTGGGTTCTACCTCTATTCTATTGCTGCCCTCATTGTTTGGGAAACGCGACGGAAAGACTTTGCTGTAATGATGTCTCATCACATAGTTACAGTTTTTCTGATTTCATTCTCATATATTTTAAGGTAAAGTATACTTCACCAGTGGTTTACCTTTAAGTCTTCTTTTTTGCATGAATACCCTATCTCGACATGAAAACAGGGACATGATTTATGTACGATGTTAGCAACACTGTTATGGTTATATGCAGGGTGCAATACAAGTCAATTTTTCATAATTCATTCAACCACAAAACATATATATTCTTTGGCATATTTCAAGAGATAACTTTTCCTTTTATTTTCAGTTGATAGTGGGGAGAGGAAGGGATGCTAGGTCGAAGTAGATTTTAAACTTTGAAAGACCTGGTTTGAGATGTAGAAGGGGTTAAAAATAAAGTAGAAGGGAAGTGGAGAATTGAACATTTATTGCCAAAGGAAGAACAGTTATATGCCGGTAATGGTGATAATATTAATTTGCATATCCATATACAAAAACATATACTATTATCAATCTTAATTGGATTCAGATCATGTAATGTGTATAAGAAATAGGGCACTCAAGGGTGTGGCCTAGTGGTCAATGAAGCTGATTGATTTCTTCCCATCCGTCTTATCCTTTGTGGATAAAGTTACTTGGTATCTGTTGCCGGTGGTGGGAGGTGGCAGGTATCTCGTGGAATTAGTCGAGGTGCGCAAAATCTGACCCCGGACACCACAGTTCTTAAAAAAATGTGTTTAAGAAATAGAGAGTGTATTTTCATGTTTTTTGTTAATTGATGTGATGTTTTGCTACCTTTGAGAAATGAAATAGAACAGATATGGCCAATGCATTGAGATGCTTTAATTTAATGTCATACAGTTTTCTACCTTTTCTTTTGGCTAAGATTTCCGTGAAATGAGGATACTCAACTGATCCCTTTCTTCTATATTTTGATCCTTTATCACTTTATTGTAGTAGAATCATTAGAATCATTTATGCATAAGCACATAAACAGCTCCTGAACCTTTTGCACATGCCAGTCCCATCCTTCTTATCCTGCACAAGGATGCTAATATGCCGTCTACACAAAAACATACCTAGTGAAATCCCCGTAAGTGGGGATGCTAATATGCCATCTAAATGATAACATAATGAAATGGTTGCTACTACTAATAAAAAGATAGTTAAATGATTGCCCCATCTTTCCAAGTTGGTCCAGTCTGTAACTCAGTTTTGCAGATACAGTTTTTAGTATTTTTGCTTCAATGGTTGATTAAAAGGTTAATGTTCTCCTATTTACCTAAAAAAAGAGTTCCCAAATTAATGTTGAAGTTGTGCGTGGAATTGGTAATGGTTATTCCTGGGGGTCCATTTTGAATTCATCTAACGCATTCAAGAAAATTGAATTCATATGTTGATTTCAAGATAACTGGATAACGGATTTAAAATACTTGGTTTTGTAATGGACCTTGCCATGCCTGCCTTGTTTCCCTCTTCCGAATTATAATTTTGCTGATCTCTTAACATCATAACATCCCTTGTGACTCTCTATGGGTAATGATTTCCCTTGAATCGTTTTAAGTCATTTATTCAAGTTCGTTGGCATTAAATGAAAGACTCTTTTATGTTATAATCCCTGCAGTGGAGCTATTTCTCCTAGTTGAAAAACTTGCTATTCTGGAAAAGGCTGTTTTCTTGTGAGGAAGAATGCATGTGTTGGAGGAGTATGGCGCAGAGTATTTTCTTTCCTAATATTGTATATTAAGACATTATTAAATATAGGTCAACTCTCTTACTAGTTGGGACTAACAAGCCACAAACTCATCTAAAGGTTCATCATTCCATAGCTGCAGTACATTAATGATGACCTGCTGTATGCCATCCAATACATCCACTTGATTCAATGGCAGATCTTATCTGTCAAAAACCTTGTCAGAGTTCTATGAATTTTGGATGAAGTCTCTAACCCAGTGTAATTTCGTTTACACTCGAGGAAACAAATTAGCAAATGCAAAATTCCAAATGCTGCCTGCATATTAGAAGAATGGAGTAGCTTTTATCTGTTTCAGTTTCTGTATTAATTTTGATGTGTTTTGACATATGTAGCTTCTTTCGGATTGGGGTAGTTATTCTTGCATTACATGATGCAAGTGATGTCTTTCTTGAGGCTGCCAAAGTTTTTAAATATTCAGAGAAGGAGCTTGGAGCTAGTGTACTGTTTGGTTGTTTTGCCGTCTCCTGGCTTGCACTGAGGCTGGTTTTCTTCCCATTTTGGGTCATAAGATCCTCAAGGTCGGCACTTAACAAATTTTCTACTCGTATGATATTGTTCCCCTTTTCTGGTTTCTCCTAATGAGTTCAATGTGTTTCATTTCCCAGCTATTATCTGTGTGAGGTTTTGAATTTGTCGGAGGCATATGATACAATGATATACTACTTCTTTAACACAATGCTCTTGACCCTGCTTGTGTTCCACATTTATTGGTGGATTCTCATTTGTTCAATGATCATGAAACAGTTGAGAAATAGAGGGCAAGTTGGGGAAGACATAAGATCTGGTAAGCTGCATCTTATTGTTATTTTGAATTTACAGGTACGCTATGTTGTTGAATTTGTGCTGATATAAAGGTCACCCAATCAGCTATAGAATCAAGAACCTCATAGAGAAACTAGAGACCTATGATTTTATTTTGTTGTAAATTCTTTAGGTAGTTAAATCATCAACACCATCTTCTTTTAAACCGTCTGTCTCAGGTTTATCAAACTAGTATTTTTCAAAGAAAATTTAATCTAAAAAAAATTCCTTTAAACTTTTGGTTCATAGTCAACTTGTATGGTTTGAATCCTCTTTCCCAACTTCTTTGAGGTTTCAGGATCCTCTTTGAACTGTTTGCATTGTTTTTTCCTCTTTCTGAATACAGATTCAGAAGATGACGATTAATTTGATTGAAGGGCTACCCTCAGAGTCGGAAGATGATGACTAATTTGATTGAAGGCTACACTCAGATTCTTCAGCGGAGCGGAAACGTGGTTTGAATATTACATATGAGTTGTAGGATTGCCTCTGCGTATGATCCTTTTCCCCCAATAGACCTAGCTTGACTTCTTCTACGCTTTTATAATCAACTATACATTTTTTTGGGTTCGATCATTTTATAGTAATAGATCTTGATAGCATTAGATGCGGGGACATTTATCAGTTTAACTTGTCATTACATTTTTGGTGTACAAAATAATAGGTGTCTCCTTGTATAATTGTTCCCCTAAACAAGTATTCAAGCAAACCATCTTCACTTTGGTCTACATCTGTCATTACATATTTGGTCCAAAATAATTAGCTAAATATACACTATTTTGTGTTAAAACTGTATATCTATCGTTTAATAATACGTATAATATACTATATTTTGTGAGAAAAATGTAAATTACAGTCGATAGAATTGGCTCTACTAACAGTAGTAGAATACTTTACAGTTTACACATCAAACGCTGAAAGAAAAGCGCCAACACTTTGTTTGGATAATTGTTACGTATTGTTTCATAATGTATTGTATTGTATTATATTGTACTGTATTGTCTTAATAAATACAATGCTTGATAGATTGTATCGTTCTTCATCGTTACATAATTTGAATGATAAACCTACAAGAAAAGTAGGGTACGGGGTAGAACTATTATGAAAATGTAGGATAAAAGATGAAATAAGATTATTATATAATAAATAAAGACAAAATGAGAAGAAAATATTAAGGTAACGATGCGATCACATACCAAATCGGTCGTTCCATTTCATTGTTACATAACAATGAATTTAAACAATATGATACAATATAATTTCAACAAACATTGTATTTAAACTAACAATATAACACAATACAATACAAAACAAGGTGTAAGGGTGCATGTGACAGTTCCAAGAATGGAAGAAAATCATAGAGATTTCATATCTCTCCCTGATTCATCCTAATAACTATCAATTAGGTTAAAGAAATGCCTCTACACAGAAGAAGAAGAAAAAAACTAATTAAAAACGTTATTGGATTCCTTCCCTTCCAGGTCATACATATGATGGTGAGATATAGTAAGTACTTAATGAAATAGTCGAGGCATATCAAAGTTTGTTTGAATTATAAAGGCAAGAGTTAAAGTTTAGCTTGTATTTATACAATTGAGTCGAAAATCGTTGATAAAATTAACTTTTCAAAGAGTTGAATCCTCATTGTATTTGTATAACATACATGTGAGTTTTTTTTTTCTTTTTAAGAAATTGAACATAATTATACAACCAATAACAATATATCCAGTGTAGTTCATAAATGAGGTATGGAATTAAAAAAAAGTAAGATATTTTAAGATTGAGGAAAAAAAATGGTCTATCACAAGCCACATCATATATGTAGTCTCATGGTCCATGGATGACAACTCAATCAACTTATGGTATATTGTGAATTTGTGATCAGTTAAAGGAAAAATGTGCAGGCTAATCATTTCGTGTGAAAAAGTTGGATGTTTATATTAAAATGAAATCAATCAACTTAATCAAAGAATAAGTCCTTTTTTTAAAAAAAAAACAATATTTTAGCCGTATAGGCCATTTTATTAATTAAAACAAATTAATAATAAACAAGTACTGGCCTAAGCCAAAATTAACAAACAAACCTATTTCTAAATTGGTTAGGGCAAAGTCTACTTTCCTATTTAACCTTTCTGTATATAATCAAAGAATAAGTCAATAATTTATAAATAAATTAATTAACATAATGGTCAATGTTTTGCATACTACTTGGTGTATTACTTTCAAATAAATTCGTATCTTATAATTGTAGCGAAATCAACTGAAGATATAAAGTTAAATAGACGACTGAGTCAATTTTTACTAAAATTAGAAGCTTGGAGCCGTGTGTAGCCATAAGAGACCTTTTTTAGCGTGAAGTACGTGGCCACACTAACAATAAAAAGTCAAACAATATTTATTTCTTTAATACTTTTGTCAATTGTCATTTATAGCAATGTCTATGTTACTTTTGTCAATTGTGGTCTCATGCCTTTTTTATGAAAATTTAATGTTAGTTGACAAATTATTCTTGTGTTCCATCTGTTTTATTTTACTTGACCAATATTTACTTGACACATTTTTTATTAGATATCGTACGTTTTTTAATAAATAATAATAATTCATATGAATATTTCGCCATATTATTCATATTAATTGATGTATTACTTTCAAATAAATTTGTATCTTATAATTGTAGCGAAATTAACTGAGATATATAGTTTATAATTTGGTAGTCTTCCACTCAGGCCAGTGTCAAATGCGAGTATACTCCAATTTCTTTTATTTTTGAAACTATATATTCTTCAACTGTAAAATTTGTTTGTTATAGTCACATTAATAATAACATATATATTTGTTTATTGTACTCATTGCTTTTCTACGAATAATAATTTCAATAATTTATGACTTTATAGATGCCAATTTCTAGACAAGACCTTTGTTTTTTCCCTCCATTTTATAATAATGCATATATGAGTCATGAGGATAACTACTTAATTAGTGCTATAACTATTTATTGAGTCACATGAGAAAACTGCTATACCGACCTTAGTTTTAGAAAGAAAAAAAATAAGAAGAAAAGAAGGAAAAGTGTCATTGTTTGAATAAAGTGAACTTTTTTGAGTCAAATCAAAATGACACTTATCATTGTTTGATTTGAAAAGAAATACTTCATCCGTGTTTATTTATATATATGAGTTGTTTAACTTGACACGAAATTAAAAAAAAAATGAAATTTATAATCTAAAAAATAAATATTTATATGATTAAAATATATTTCATTAATGATACGATGAATATTTTAAAATTAAATTATTATTAAATTTAGTAATATATTATCTTTTTTATATTGATTAAAAAGAAAATAAATTATATAAATTGAGACAGAGATATCACAAATAGAGATAGAAGCTAACTACAAAAAGGCTTCAAATCTATTTGTGTGGATATAAATCCACATTTATCTATATCTTTTTTGTCCTAAAACTATAGCACCATGTGCTTCAAATCCATTTACTATTATTTATTCAATTATTTGTGTGGATATAAATTCACATTTATCCATAATATATCTTGTTATTTGTCTTGTAACTTTTGGGCTATATACGTCACCTAAGTAAGATATACCTAGTAACCTACAAACACGATTATTGTTAAAACACCGATATAGTATAACTTGCATGTTGAATCCCCTTTATATGAGGAAAATTCTCGGTGTAATTTTTTGAATATGACGAAGAAATGGATTTTAGGTTTAACTCAATTCAAAAAGTTAGTTAAATATATGATTGTCTAAGACTGTGTGAGGAAACCAATGACCCTTTAATCATCGATGTGGGTAGTGGAGCCACATGTAGTTGAGGAATATCGATCGACACCACTTCGTTAAAAAATTACAAAAAAAAATTATATATATATTACACATTGACACTCCTTAATTTCTACGCGATTTTACTTCTTTAATTTTTGACATCCCTTAGTCGAAGTTCTGGCTCCGCCACTGCATGTGGGATACTCCAACACCACCCACACATCCAAGCTTGAGCATATGAAGCGTGTACAATATAGGACTCGGAAATAATGAGTTGAGATAAATCATTTACTACAACGATAAAGAAATGAACCTTAGCCCTAGTTAAATCAATATGAAAAGCTAGCTTAAAAGAAAGAACTATCATAGACTATATAAAGAAATCAAGGATCCTTATCCCACCAATGTGCGACTCCACATAATCCTCCTATTAGAATTTTTTGGTTCCGCCATTAATATAGACATCCCCTTAATTAGAAAGAGATTAATACTCTAACGAAAGTTATGGTGGAGTAGTACTTCATCCTCAATTAGAGATTTTGAGTTCTGATCTCATTTGAATGAAATCAATTTTATTAGAAAGCATTTTACTTTAAATATAAGACTTTTTTTTACGTGAATCCAATTTAATTGGAAATGGTTAATGTACACCAAATGAGAAAACAAAAATCAGAAAAGAAATCAATACTCCCTCGGTTCTAGGTATTTAGACTGGCAACATAGTTTAATAATAAATCGAAAACCTTTTGAAACTTATAATTTAAAATAAGTCATTGATATTTTTATGACTATAAATCATCTCACTCAAACTAAAATAAAAAATATATATGACACACATAATGGCGGAAAAAATATAAAGACAACCCCACAATTACTTACTTTCTTGGTCCCTAATTACTTGTCCACTTTTGAATTAACACACCTATTAAGAAAATAATTATTAACATAGTAAGTTTACCATTTTACCCCTATTAACTATGAAGTGGAATTAAAACTTAAGATTTTCAAAAAGTTCTACTTTTTTCAAAGTAATTAATTGAGGGTATAATAGGTAAAACAAATTGTTCTTTCTTGATTTATCAAAATGAACAAGTAATTAGGAACAACTAAAATAACAAAAAATGGACAAATAATTTAAAACGGAGGGAGTATTATTTAATTGAAGAATGATTCATAGCCAATAAGTTGAGGGTTAACTTGAGCCTTTATATCTAACTCATGCTATTATTATATCTTGACTTGAAAGGGGGAATCTTGAGTCTTTAGTTGCCGACCTAAGCTGCACCACACTATATATTAAGAGCACTTATTGCTAAAATATAGAGTGTACGGAGTATATAATAAGTGAAAATTAAACCTCAAAAATCTCACGTTGTTGTGGGGTTTGGTGCCCACAAAATTGCAACCTTGTTATTCCATGAAACGTCTAATCAACATGGCTCCATAAAAAAGATATTTTCTCTGTTTTAATTTATTTTTCTCAATTTGATTTGATAAATATTTTTAAGAAATATTATGATTTTAAATTAAGAATATATGGAATATGAACTTAGAGTCTGTTTTGGTTGGCTTTAAAAAATAGCTTTTAAATTATTATTTTTAAAAAAAGTCAAACTTAAATGACTATTAAGTAAAAAAAAAAAGAAGCAAGGTAGACCTATTTTTTAATTTTAACTTTATTAAAGTCATTTTAAACTTATTTTAAGTTATTTTTAATCTTGACAAACACTTTTAAAAGCTAAAAATAACTTTAAAATAGGCTTGACCAACTTTTAAATCAATCCAAATAGACTCTTAAACATATGACGCAGAAAGTTGAATTTAAAAAATTGCTAAAAAAAAAGAAAATTTTTAAACGTACTAAAAAGAAAAAGGAATGAAGAGCTTTTTCTCTTGTCAATATTATTTGTACAACAAACGGATCTGCAATTAGGACAAAAAAGAAAAGTATCATTTGTTGTACTACCTCTTCCCTTTTTTCTCAATAGCACGAGTTTATTGGTTTCAACTTTTTTAACGTCCATGCAATAGAGCTTGTTTTCTTTTTCGACTTATAAGAATCGGAGAAATTTTACAAGTATTTTATAATTTTTGGGATTTTCATATCTATTGGGGGGAGGGGGATATAGTTTAAGAAATCAAATTACATATTCGAACAAAATATCAATCTAATTTAAATCATGATTTCTATCGCATGTTCAAATGGGCTAATAATAAAATCATAGATCGAATTAAGATGTGATTATGAATTGGTGGAGTTCTTAAAATAACGTTGGAACATTAGGAATCAAATTAAGTAATCAACCGAGTTAATTGAGTTATTATTGGCTTGTGTTAGTATATCTGCTAAGTGAAACGCGGATCTCTTTTACATATTTGGTCATTTACAGCCCTGAATTAACAGTTTTCTTATTCGAAAAAATAACACAAGTATTTATTCATTTTGTTAATGATGAATTAACAGACTAGTACTGTATGATTAGACATGTTGGATTACGACTTTGCGCTTTAGCTAGCTAGATGCTGTACTTTTACCATTTATTTCAAAAAAATTAAAAATGACTAAAAAGAAAAAACGTTACATAAATTGGGTCTTTAATTTTTTACAAAATATATATTTTATTCCTTGTCAAATTTAATTGTGTGTTTATAATTTATTTTATTCTAAGAAAGAGATGGATGAAAGGAGGAGAAAAAAAGAAGAGAAAATTCTAACATGTGCATAATGCTGAAGTTGTTTTACAAACTTCTTTAGGGTTGTGTTCTCACGAAAATTGGGTGCGTGAAGGAGTCGTATTACAGCCCCAAATCATTGTTAAAATATCATGTGGCATTTTTAATTTGATTTTTCACCCATCTTCCATCTTTCCCAAATCACCATTAATAGCCTTTTAAGAAGCTTTTTCAACCGGCCAAAAATTAAAATCCACCATTCTTTCTCAAATTTTGTATTTTAAAATGCGATATTATTAGATTCTATCTTCTTCTTTTCAAAACTTAACTAAACAATTTTTTTCTTTCCTAAAACTTAAAGATTGAAAATGGTGATGTTAATAGATAAAGAAGACGATTTAGGATGAAGATGATAATTTAAATTTTGATTTGATAGAATTTTTAATTTTCATATTTGATTATTTGTCATGATGTAGTAGTGATTAAGTAGTGCAATGATGGAGTGTTGTCACTATGATTTGTGGTGGTGCAATTCAAAAGACAAATTTGAGAAATCAGAGGCAAAGAAGAAATTTAAAAGAGAAAAAATTCAAAAAAGAAAAGAAAAGGAAATAAATTAGAAAATTAAAGGCAAAATGAAAAGAATTAAAAGTTAAATAGTGAATGACAGGTGGTAGATTAGGATTGGTGCGTGATTTGCACATGCCTTATTTCAATTGGGAATGACCGAAAAAGGAGGTATATATGCTACTTTAAAATAATTTCGTTGAGTAGTACGACTCGCGCAAACTTTAGATGTCTACTTCAAAAACCGGTATAAGTTCGATGGGGTAATTATGTATTTTCTCTTTTTAAAATTAGAACATTAAAATTAGTAAATTAAGTCCATAGAATGCATAATGTATCCATTTAGAAAATTATTGCCCTCAAGTACTTGAGGTTACTAGAATGTGTCCTTTCAGGATAGTGCAATTTTACTCACCGGTGTATCAGTTTCTAAAATTACGGTGTCAGCTAACCACTCAACGACAGTAAAGTAAACTAGAATTTGTTTCTCTATAATAATAAGAAGTTTAGAAAATTCATTGTTAAAAAATGAGAGAAAACCCCACTATTTATAGACAACAAAGTGTAGTATGAACAAGTGCTTATTGTGCACTATCGGAATATCACAACTCTTTGGAAAAGTCGCAAACTTTCAAAAAAGTCGTGAACTTTTGGAAAAATCACAACCGTTTAAAAAAGTCACAACTTTTCGAGAAGTCATACCATTCGAAAAAGTCACAATCTTTCCGAAAAGTCGCAATTCTTCAGAAAAATACAACACATGAAAAAAATCACTAACCCTTCATTTTCCAATCACACCTTTTGACACCCAACCGTTTTTTTTATGCAATTCGAATTAAAAAATTGAAGTTTGATTTGAAAATTAGTTTGTAAATATTTATATATAGTTTGATTAAAAGTTTTAATTTAAAATTCTAAATTTGTGAAATTTAATTTTCATATTTATCATAAAAAACATAACTTTTGAAATTGAAATTGCATGTTCAGATATAATTTTAATTTTTCAACCCCTACCCAAATCAAAATCCCAATCATAATTTAGGTAATGTCCACAAAAATTAAGCACATGGCTTAAAAAGATCAATGGGGAAGATTAATAGATATGGAGATCGATAATGGAGTGGATGATAATTTCATTTTAAAAATTATCTTTAACTATTTTGAATTTATTTATAGAATTATTGAAAAATTTATTTTTATTATTTTTTTGGTAATAAAATTAAATATATATGAAACTTATGCCCATATTTACATCATATTACTAAAACGTCCCACCTCACATATCCACTATTAATTTATACGTACATTTCTTAAATGGCCTAAAAAATTAGAGGGAGAAAAAATGGCGTTATTTAAGTGGGGAATGGACCCCAAAATTATCTTTTAGCGCAAACATAACTGATAAGGCGGTCCAGGCGAAAAAGTAGCGTGTGAACGCTCCCCCACAAAATGGTGTCATGAAATACATCACCTGAATAACTGAATCATTTTTTACTAAGCTCTAAAAATTCTTACTCCGTGTATTAAAAGTGTATTTGCTGTCATCTTCCACGGTATATAAACCACTGCTTCCCCTTTGACCTTACTTCACAACTCAACTAGAAAAATAAAATAACTATCTGAAACTTAAAAGACCAAAAATTTCAATTATGCATTGGTTAAATAAGAGATTTAGACCGACTTCGAATTCCCTCCAAAATAACAATCAATTTCAGCCGCAGCAACCAAGGCTTACTGGAGATGAAGAGTACTCTGTTATGGTTGCGACTCTGCAAAATGTCATCAATGGTAATATTCCAATGCAAAACAATCAAGAATTCAATGTCTTTTCGCCATACAATTATTCTACTGCCTCCACTACAACCACCACCACCACCACTGTTACTTCTTCATCTTCACCTTCTACTAGTATGTCCACTAGTTTCGAACAAGTATTGGGTGTCCCTGCAGAACAAGAACCTTGTCAATTTTGCAGAATTCATGGTTGCTTAGGCTGCGACATTTTTGGTACCACATTTTCTTCTTCTTCTTCTGCACCTGCTGCTGTGGCTGCTCCTATTATTGATAATAAGAAGAAGAGTAGTACTACTACAGTCGCGATCGCGAAGAAAAAGAAGAAGAATTACAGAGGAGTGAGACAGAGGCCATGGGGGAAATGGGCAGCAGAAATTCGCGATCCTCGAAAAGCTGCACGTGTTTGGCTGGGAACTTTCACGACGGCCGAAGAAGCAGCTAGAGCTTATGATAAAGCCGCCATTGAATTCAGGGGACCACGAGCTAAATTGAATTTTTCATTTGCGGATTATACTGTTGACACTCAAGAACAACAAAGCACTTTATCTTCTTCACCACAACAATTACCAGAAGAGCCTCAGCAATCGCAGATAGCGAATAATAATTCGGATTTTGGAAATGAAATTTGGGATCAATTGATGGGTGACAATGAAATTCAAGATTGGTTGACGATGATGAATTTCAATGGCGACTCTTCTGATTCTGGCGGGAATGTTCACAGCTTTTAAGTTTCCGTTACTAAAAAAGACAGTCCAGTCCAGTCCAGTGCAATAAACTTTCACTATACGCCGAGTTCACAAATATTAAAAGAAATTAAACTTCAGTTACTCGAATTGAAAATAAAAAAGAAATTAAAAATAAATAAATAAGAAGTTAGTATATTAAGGTGCTTTGCCCTGTTGTAATTTTTAAAAATCAAATCTGGGCTCTATAGTACCTAGAAAAAAAATATTAGTTGCAAGTCTATTCATTTTCGGGATTGTGCAGTATGTAGTTCGGCAAAAATCATTATTGTCGAATGAAATGTAAAAATCATGAGGTATTAATGTGAGTAATGTTTTGTTCTTGTAATTGCATTTGCCTCCCCATTTTTAGAGACGAACAAAACTTATATAATGACAATTCAGTTGAACTTAAATTCTTTAACATCGAGTATAAATACTTTATCTATCTCAATTATGTGCATAGTACATTTGAATTTCTAAAGTCAAACAATTTAGTTCTGATCGTAAATTCAAATATAATTTTTATTGGTGTGTTTTTTGACTATTTGGAGCATGTAATAGCAAAAATACTTCAATTTTTTTTTTTTGACAAATATTAAAATATGAGCCCTTAATGAGTTTTTGTTTACCAATTTATAAGATTTTAAATTTTAAATTCGATTCTATCAATATTGAAAGATTGAAATTATACATGTAGTGTGAAATCGGATGAAATCACCTGGTGATTTTGATGGCACCGGGCCCACTATATTTGGCAAGATGATGTTAGAAAACTCATTTTATATGTCGACTGAAAAAAACGTGCCATATATTAAGCATCTGAAGCATATTTAACATGTGCTGACTTTATTTATAAGGAAAAAAGTATTTCCAAGAGCGGAAATATAAAAAAGTGCTATCTACTCATTAGTTTATTCTAGTACATCCAAGTTGGGCAAAGAAAGCTAAACAATAAACTTTAAAGTGAGTACGATATAGAGTCACACACCTATTCTAATATAATATTTTCTTCATTTACTTAAACTTGATTATTACACTAAATATTATTGTTAAATTTTTACTTAGTCAATTTAAAAAATTAAAAAATAATTTATCATTTAGTTTATTTTTACTGTTAAGTATTAATTATAGTCATTTTTTAATATAATTTCTGAAATATTAAATTTATTATTATCCTATTTTATGTGGCACTGTTTAACTCAGCACGAAATAAGAAAAAAACTTATAAAGTTTATTGTCTAAAATAATTTTTAGATATTTATATAATATTTAATTATTTCATTAAAACATAAAGTGAAAATTTAAAATTAAATTATTTTTAATTATAATAAAATATTTTTTTAAAAAAACTAATAATAAATAAAATGAAACAGATAGAATATTAGAGTATTTAACAGATGTCAAAGTCTAAGGAGTATAGTAAAAGAGAGTAGAACATATGGGTGAGATTTGGTGGAGTGAAGTGGGACGGAGACATGGAGTGGGACAGAGTCTTACTCGGTGTTGTTGACGCCCCAAATACACCGCGTACGGATTTGATGCTTTTGATACTAATGCTCTTTCATTACTCTTCCTTCTGTTTCATTCCAAGTAGGAGTGAGCATGATATAGTATATCATAATTTCTAATATTTCAATTTTGGTGTTATAATAATAGATATGGCATAAAATATATATTTTAATTTTTTTTATATTCAGTACAATATTTTATATTTAGAAATAATACTGAATATGCAATTTAGTACTCTCTCTGTTTAAACAAAAATGTCCTAGTTTGACTTGGAACGAAGTTTAAAAAAGGGAAAATACATAAAAAATCTCCTGAACTTGGCACGAAAACTTACTTTAGTACTTAAACTTTACGGGTAATTATTTACCCTCCTTAACATATTTGAACGCTCTCCCACATGTAACAATAGTAGACTACCTCTCCCACATGTAACAATAGTAGACTACCCATACTTACCAACCTTCAACCTAAGATATCTACTATCACATTTTGCCTTCCCCAAATGATAAACGATAGTCATTCCATAGTCCTTGAGAAACTCTAACCATCTCCAATGTCTTAAAATTAGATTCTTCTTATTGAACATTTACTGAAACACCTCACAATGCACACCATAAATATAATGTTTCTAAAACTTAAATGCAAACACCACCACCACCAAGTCTAAGCTATAAGTAGGATAGTTCTTCTCGTGAACTTTCAACTGACTCGAAGCATAAGCTATCACTTCTCTTTTTACATCAATAACCAACCAATTCAAATCCAAGAAGCATCTCAATATACGGGAAAATCCTCTCCATACACGAGTGAAGTCAAAGAAGTAGTAAATAAAGTCTTGAGCTTTAAGAGCTCACCTCACATCCATCAAACCACTAAAATCCAATTAGTTCCATATTAATCTAGTCAAGGTGGATGCAATGAATGAGAACATCATTGATAATTACCAACTAGGATTAAGAAATCCAAATATCGTAACTGAAGTAGGTTAGACCTAATTTTGTTTAACTGCCTCAATCCTTTTGGGATCCACCATAATACCTTTCTTGCTCACTAAACATTCCAAATATGCCACCCAACTAACAAAAAAACTCACACCTTAAAATGCATGCATAGAGCTTAATCTTTTATCATATTTTAAAGAACAATCCTCAAATGATGCTCGTACCTGAGTTGAAATGAGAGCGGATTGATTTGGACTTTGTGGTAAGATTTCCACGTACTTCGGGTAAGTTTGATGCTATATGGATCATCATGAATTGATTGACTAAGTTTTCACATTTTATATCGGTTCAGACTACTTATAAAACACAGAAGTTAGCCAAGATCTATATTCGAGAGATAGTTCGCTTGCATAAGGTGCTAATTTTAATACTTCAGATCGAGGTACTTAATTTGCATCTCATATTTGGTGGTTTATGTAGAAGGATTTGGATACTTGAGTGGACCTTAGTACATCATTTCACCCTCAAACTGATGGTTAGTCTAAACAAACTATTCAGGTTTTTAGGACATGTTGCGGATGGGTGTGATTGACTTTAGGGATCATTGGATTCCATTTTTGCCTGTATCAGATTTTCCCTACAATAACAATTGGCTTGCGAGCATTGAGATGACACAAACTGAGGTTTTGTATGGTAGGACATGTCGATCTCCAATTGATCAGTTTGATACAATTGAGGTTAGACCGTGGGGTACAAAAATGCTGTTACAGGGAGTCGAACCCGCGAGGTATTACCAGTCTCAAGTTGGCAAGTGTATTACACACGCGCCACGTCATTGACACATTAGAACCACATAAGCGCCACGTCATAGCCACATTGGAAATTCTTTAAAATTTGATTTTTGATTTTTTAAATTCATTTCTTTCTTTCCTTTTCGGAATATTTAAATTAGTTAATCTTTAGTTCTTAATTAGTTTAAGAAATATTGAAATCATTAGCAGCGATTTTTTTTCAAT
The DNA here is from genome assembly GCA_029582725.1 of Solanum chiquidenum. Lineage (NCBI taxonomy): Eukaryota > Viridiplantae > Streptophyta > Magnoliopsida > Solanales > Solanaceae > Solanum > Solanum chiquidenum. The sequence continues at coordinate 425 of JAJOOS010001010.1, read as the reverse complement.
ACTCAACGTCATTTACTGCCATGTCGATTGTCGGTGTTCTTCATTTTTTTTATTTGTATATACTAATCAAGGTCTAATTCTTAACTAATTCAAGAAAAAACACATTTCTTTGTAGTGATTTTTTTTTTCTCTATCCATTGCTTCAATCGCCATTGCCAACCACTAACATTATAGATCGGTTGACAAAACCTCATCTTCTTTTATGCCCAAGTCTTTATTTTTCAAAAAAATTCATAACTTTTTAAGAAAAAACAAATCTCCAAAGTAAAGAGTAAAAAAAAAATATGTGGGTCTTGAATGTGATTCTTTTTGTTTATGTTTTTAACAAGAAAATGTACTTTGAATGTAGAGTTTGAAGAAGGAGAATGAGGATTGGGTGGGGTGGGGATAGGGTGGTGGAGAGTTTGAGGAAGAAAAGACAAGCA
>JAJOOS010001009.1:0-43369 GCA_029582725.1 Solanum chiquidenum | reverse complement strand
TGTACGTGTGACACAATTCCAAATACTTTAAACTTTTCAATATACAAGGCAATTGTTCCTTTCTCTAACTCATTTACAAATCCTATCCTTTGACCAAAAACTCATAACATTTTACCTCATACCTTAAACCATAAACTTCAAGCGAAACACTTCATTAGGCCCTTTAGCAATCAAAAGTAATGAATTATGTAACTCAAGCCATGCACAAGTCTTTCCAAATGCTCACTGATCGACACGATCTATCATTTCTCACCTTACCAATCCATACCTTGACAAAACCTACTTCCATGAATGTAGACTTACAATGAAAAACTTGAATTCTGATTTGTCCTTTAAGTGTGTTGGTTGCCTTGTGAGTTGTATGTAGCTTGTGATTGAATCTTGATATTATCATTCTTTTCTCTACCGTATTGTTAGAGTATATTATAATTTCCTTTACTTTCTAGTATCATCGTGCTCCTTTTTATATATTTGATATTTATGAGCTCGGTCATCCTATGATGCCTACTGAATTCCATATTTTGGTACTCATATTGCACTTCTGCATTGTTTCCTAATGCAACTCCCAGTACGAGCCAATTCCAATGAGCGTTGGAATCCCCGTGGCTGTCATACACTTAGATTGTGGTGAGCTCTTAGTGTTCAGTGACTTGCTGATGTCCTTTTTTGTATTGACACATATTTATATTCTAGATTAGTCGGTTCTCTGTATATAGGACTTTTCTGTACTTAGTAGCTACTTTATAGGTGACACTAGGTCCGTGAATTTGTTCTTGTGTTAGTTTGTCTTCTTGGTCACTTTTGAGCCATTTTTGTACATTTTGTATCATATTACAAACTTATGACATGGCTCATTCTGTATATATATACCTCATTCTACTTCCGCTTATCCTTATTGTTATTGTTTAAATTGTTTCTTCCGCATCTTGTTTGGGTTAGACTTGTCTACTCGAGGGGTTATAATGGACATCATTATGGCTAGATTTCGGGTTGTGACAATAATAAATTGAAATCGAGTGAATAATATTAATTACAATTTAGAATATATTCTAAATTTCATTGGAACTCTTTTATCTAGAAGAATGATTATTTCTTTAAAAAAATAATTAAAATACCCATTGGGTTAGATATTATAAACTACTAAAATGTACTCAAAGTGCCAAAGCCCATAAAATCTGAAAAAAATGAACTAAAAAAAACAAACAAAAAAGGAAGGCAATAAAAATAGAAAAATGGGAAAGATCTAGAATTGAAAAGTGAACACCTATATTTGGACATCTGAAGATCTTCAAGCTTCCTCAACAATGCCGCCGCATGGATCACCATTTTCGATCAGAAATCATATGGGTTGAGCTGTGTTTCAAGACAAACAACAGAGGTACACTCTCCAATCATTAGTTTTATTTTTAAATCTACCCTTCAATAGATTGAATCTCTCAAGAAGATTGATACCACCATTTAAGGAGTAGATCTATGATTGAAACTAATTCAAAATTGGTATTTCTAGGCCCTCCATCAAACTGCTCAGTCGATCGAAACCATTTGAGAAAGGTCACTGGTAGCTAAATCGATAAATTTAACTTCAATGAGGTAACTGTCATCTCCCTTTCGACTAATCCTTAAAACCATGTAATCCATTGATATATCTTCTTTTCTAATGATCGAGGTCAAGACTGCTCAAACTAAGTATTTGTATCACCTACTTTTATTGGGATCAAATACTTATCTGACACACTCGAAGTAACTTACAATTTCATTAGCTAATCTTCAATGGATTGAATTCGATACATAATTAATACCACCAAAAAAGACTCGATATTTCAATTGTTTATTACTTCAGAAACTATTTTGAGCTAAACAAGGTGAGACTGAATTAACCTTTGAACCAATATCAAATTCGGTGAAAATTTATTTGATATCTTTAGACCCCAATTTAGTACCTTTTGAACACCTCTATGCTGTCACTAGGGGCAAGTAGTGTCAACCATATGAAATTGCTTAAGTCCTAAAAATAAAGTCAGATAGAATCACCAAAATCCTCTTTTGCATCCTAGAGTCTTTATTTGTGATTGTTTTTTGTTCTTGTACACTCTTATTTGATTCCTTTTATTGTGATGGTTTGTTGAAATCTTAAGATTGGTGTGCTTATTTTATCCAGTATCATTATTCTTCTTCTTCCACTTGGAACTTCTTGTTCTGTTATAGATTCATATGTACTTGCAAAACTAAAAACCAAGTTAGCAAAACAAAATCAACAAGAGTGTTTCCCTCCCTTAAGGAGTGTTGTACTCTCAAAGTGATAAGACGGTTGATTTAGTGAATAGAGTTGACCTCTATAGTCACACTCCAAGGAAACTTTCAGACTCCGTTAATGATGTTAAACATAGCCAATGAATCTGATTCAATAATAATATTGGTAAACTATTTTTCTAGGCAACATTGCAGCCTTTCAATTATAGACCTAGCCTCAATCAACAAATTATTAGAATTAGAAATCCTTAATCCTTTGGAATCCACAAGAGATCCTTCATGATCTTTCAAACAGAAAGTTGTAACACTAGGACCAGGATTACCTCTAGATGCCCCATCATTAATGCAATTCAACCAACCATTAGGAGGTGGAACCCACCTTACAATTTTAGTCTGATATACAAGTGAGTAATTTTTCAACATGATCACGATTTGTGGCCAAGTAGTAGGACAAGTTGTGTGAAACTTAAACCTTATAAATTTGGGAATAATAAAGTCATTGTTTGTAGTATATGACCCTCCATGCAAGATTGTCTGTCTCTCTTCCATAAGAACCATATATGATATTAGACATAGCATGGAAAATCAGTCTCAACCTGTGCATCCCACCATTTTTTCATAGTGTGTTTAAGTTGAATCCATGGGACTAAAATTTCAACAGTCCTAGCATAGTAATATGAAATAAAGGCAGTCACTTCTCCAAAAAGGAAAAGATGATCAATAGTTTCTCTAACATGAATCCCGCACTACTGGCACAAGTGAGATATGTTAGGGTTCCAACTAGACATAATATCAACAACATGTATGCTATGCCTCCGGACGCTCCAACCAAAAGAGAGAGATTTCGAAAGGTAATCCTTCCAGCCAAATCTTCTTAATCATTGGAATAATCATCCCTATATCTGAATGTCTCCCATGCTGATTTAACAATAAATTTTCCTATGCTACATTTAATCCACCATGGTTATGCCTAACAATTCTCATAATTGATCTGATGTGTTCCATAATATGATTAGGCAAATGGTCCTACATTATTTCAAAATTCCAATCATATTTTTAAGAAAAATATCAATATCAACCATAGTTGGCAACCCTGCGCTTAGGCAGGAAGAGAAAAAAAAGGACCAAGATTAGTCCAATCGTCAAACTATATACTAGAAGATCCTCCCTTTCGTTCCCACCATATATTTTGTTATTTCACTTCTCTGTTTTCTAACATTAAGTTCCACACTTGTGAAACTCCTTTCCATTGAACAAGGATAGGAATATGCCTTTTACAATACTTATTCCACATGAAGTTTGCCGATAGAGATCTTTGAGTTCTAAATTTTCACCACAACTTAACATACATTGCTTTAGACACAACACCCATATATCTAAAACCCAAACCACCTTTAGTCCTTCGTGAGCAATTTTTTTCCCAGGTTGCCCAATGCTTGCTCCTATCAATTAGCATGTTACTTTAAAATAGATTTGTAAAAATTCTATGGAGCTCTTTCATCACATATTTAGGACGGACAAGAGAAGATATAACATGTATATGTATACTTTGTTAAACGCTGAACAATAACACTTTTTTACCTCCAAAATAAAGTATATTACCTTTCCATTCCTGTAGCTTATCCTTCACCTTCCTAATGAGATTTGCATAATGTTCCTTTCTTTTTCTAGCATGAGTAATGGGACATCCTAGATATTTTAAGGGCAATTAACCCCTATAAATACATGTACATTCCTCTACCAAAGTTTTCATTTCTGCAGTTGCACTTCGACGAAGATAGAAAAAAATTTCTCTTTATTAATCTGCTGACTTGATTGAGCTTCATAGTATAATATTCCTTTAAGATGTGTTTTTTTAATTTTTCAATAAGCTTTTAAAAGAAAATTTAACAGAAAATATAAATATGGTGCTCCTTTGTATTTTGATTTAATATCATGTCATTTAATAGGTTATGAACACAAGATTTTTGTTTATTTAGTGCTATAATAATCATCATCTTATACCATGATGAAAACTAAGAACAAAATTAATTTAATTGATAAACAATCATTTCCTTCGAAAGAAAATTATCGCTATCATCATTAAGTGAATATATATTAATATCACAGAAAAATAAAACAAAGACGATACTTTTTATGTTGAGAATACACAATAGATTAACAAAAGTATATATTTTTATTAAGGAAATTGAAGGATTATTCACCAAACGGCTGAGGATTGATGAACCCAATCCTATAATCTCTTAGCTCGCCCTCAAATTCGTTTTGCAAAATGACTGATTTTCGTTAGTTTAATTAAGAAGAAAATATTTTCTTTCTTTTTTGGTATTCAATATCTTATTGAGACTTTATTAGGTTCGCATAACAAAAAGTCCCAAATTGAGGCTAAATCTCTTTCTAACAAAGATAACTCATGCCCAAGACTCGAACCTGACACTTCTAGTTAAGGATAAAATAATATTAACCTCTACTCCACCACAATCCTTGTTGGTAGAACACATTAACTTAATCCAACATATTGGAGAATATCCAAGTGAAATCAAATTAAGTTATTATTAGTATCGACAATAGTTGTGGTGGGATGTATATGATCCATTCATCCTTAACCAGAGGTCTCGGGTTTGATCCTTGAATATGAAGAAAGTATTGTTAGAGAGTGTCCCTCAGAATCTGAATTAGTTAAAGATTCAAAATGATATATTGAAAACCGAGTGAGCACAGTATTAATTACAATTTATAATTTATTCTGAATTCCTTTTGAACTCTTTTATCAAGAAGAATGATAACTTTTGTAATAATCACTTATCATGTTTAGTCTTCCATTGATATATCTTATTTTTTAACTTTCAATATGTGTTTAAAAGAAAATATAAATATGGTATCAGAATAAATAGAATATACTTTTTAGTAGTGAATTTTTTATGTTACTATTTACTCCTCCTGATTTTGATTCAATACCATGACATTTATTAGGTTAAGAACAAAAGATTTTATTTGGAGCTATAAAAAACATCATAATTTACCATAAGGAAAACTAGTAAAAAAATATAATCTAAATTACATACAATCGTTTTCTTAAAAAAAATATTATTATCAACAATAAATGAATATTAATTAATAAGACATAGGAAAACCATACAGGATGATACTTTATATGTATAAAACACAAAACAGATAAAAAGTAAATATTTTCACTAAGGATATTGATAGGTTATTCACTAAAATACGGAGGATTGATGAGCCTAATCTCATAACCTTTGAGATCACCCTCATATTCTTTTTGAAAAGTATCTAATTTTAATAAGTACAAGAAGAAAAAGTTTCTTCATTTACTTGATGTCTGACATTCTTATTGGGACTCAATTATATTCGGATAATGGAAAGTCCAAAATTGAGGGTAAACCTCTTTCCTACAATGTTAATTCATGCCCAAGACTCGAACCTGTCACTTTTGGTTAAGGATGGATGAATAATAACTTCTACTCCACACCAATCCTTGTAGGTAGAACGCAACAAATAAATCAAACATATAGCCAAATATTCAAGAGAAAGTAAATTAAGTTATTATTAGTACCAACAAATAGTTGTGGTGAGATGTATATGGGTTATCCATCCTTAACCAGAGATCTCGAGTTTGAGCCTTGTTTATAAAGAAAATTTTGTTATAGAGTGTCCCTCAAAATCTGAATTAGTCGGGATACAATATGCTATATTGAAAACGAAGTGAAATTAATATTAATTACAATTTAGTATTATCATCATATACCACAAGGAAAACTAGTAAAATAATATAATCTAAATTACATACAATCGTTTCCTTCAAAAAAATTATTATTAATAACAATAAATAAATATTAATTAATAGAACAAAAAAACAACATACAGGACGATATTTTATATGTAGAAAACACAAAATCAATAAAAAATAAATGTTTTGAGTATGGAGATTGAGAGGTTATTGACTAAAATATGAAGGATTGATGAGCCTAGTCTCATAAACTTTGAGATCACCCTTATAGTCTTTTCGAAAAATATCTAATTTTCATAATAATAAGAAAAAAAAGTTTCTTAATTTACTTGGTGTCTGACATGCTTATTGGGACTCAATTAGATTCGGATAATGGAAAGTCCAAAATTGAGGGTAAACCTCTTTCCTACAAAGTTAATTCATGCCCAAGACTCGAACCTGACAATTTTGGTTAAGGATAAATTAATACTAACTTCTACTCCACGACAATCCTTGTTGGTTAAACACAACAAATAAATCAAACATATAACCAAATATTCAAGAGAAAGTAAATTAAATTATTATTAGTACCAACAAATAGTTGTGGTGAGATGTTTATGATCTATCCATCTTTAACCAGAGGTCTCGGGTTTGAGCCTTGTCTATGAAGAAAATTTTGTTAGAGAGTGTCCCTCAAAATCTGAATTAGTCAGGATACAATATGCTATATTCAAAACCAAGTAAAAATAATATTAATTAAAATTCAATATTATTATCATATACCACAAGGAAAACAAGTAAAAAATATAATCTAAATTACATACAATCGTTTCCTTCAAAAAATTTATTATTATCAACAATAAATGAATATTAATTAATAGGACAGAAAAAAAAACATACAGGACGATACTTATATGTAGAAAACACAAAATAGATATAAAATAAATGTTTTCACTACAGAGATTAAGAGGTTATTCACTAAAATATGGAGAATTGATGATCCTAATCTCATAAACTTTGATATCAACCTCATATTATTTATGAAAAATATCTAATTTTCATAAGTACAAGAAGAAAAAAGTTTCTTAAATTACTTGGTGTCTGACATTCTTATTGGGACTCAATTAGATTCGAATAATGGAAAGTGCGAAATTGAGGGTAAACCTCTTTCCTACAAAGTTAATTCATGCCCAAGACTCGAACCTGACACTTTTGGTTAAGGATGAATGAATACTACCATCTACTCCACGCCAATCCTTGTTGGTAGAACACAACAAATAAATCAAACATATAGCCAAATATTCAAGAGAAAGTAAATTAAGTTATTATTAGTACCAACAAATAGTTGTGGTGAGATGTATATGGTGTATCCATCCTTAACAAGAGGTCTCGAGTTTGAGCCTTGTCTATGAAGAAAATTTTGTTAGAGAGTGTCCCTCAAAAATCTGAATTAGTCAGGGTACAATATGGTATATTAAAAATGAAGTAAAAATACTATTAATTACAATTTAATATTATCATCATATACCACAAGGAAAACTAGTAAAAGAATATAATCTAAATTACATACAATCGTTTCCTTCTAAAAAATTATTATTATCAACAATAAATGAATAATAATTAATATGAAAAAAAAATAACAAGACGATACTTTATATGTAGAAAACACAAAATAGATAAAAAGTAAATGTTTTCACTAAGGAGAATGATAGGTAATTCACTAAAACATAGAAGATTGATAAGCCTAATCTCATAATCTTTGAGATCACCCTCATCTAATTTTCATAAGTACAAGAAGAAAAAGTTTCTTAATTTAGTTGATGTCTGAGATTTTGGGACTCAATTAGATTCGGATATTGGAAAGTCCAAAATTGAGGGTAAACCTCTTTCCTACAAAGTGAATTCATGCCCAAGACTTGTACCTGACACTTTTGGATAAGGATGAATGAATACTAACTTCTACTCCATGACAATCCTTGTTGGTAGAACACAATAAATTAATCAAACATATAACCAAATATTCAAGAGAAAGTAAATTAAGTTATTATTAGTACCAACATATAGTTGTGGTGAGATGTATATGGTCTATTCATCCTTAACCAGAGGTCTCGTGTTTAAACCTTGTTTATGAAGAAAATTTTGTTAGAGTGTGTCCCTCAAAATCTGAATTAGTCTGGATACCATATGCTACATTAAAAATCAACTGAAAATAATAATAGTTACAATTTAATATTATCATCATATACCACAAGGAAAACTAGTAGAAAAATACAATCTAAATTACATACAATCGTTTCCTTAAAAAAATTATTATTAATAACAATAAATGAATATTAATTAGTTGGTCAGAAAAAAAACATACAGGACGATACTTTATACGTAGAACACACAAAATAGATAAAACGTAAATGTTTTCACTAAGGAGATTGAGAGGTTATTCACTAAAAGATGGAGGATTGGTGAGCCTAATCTCATAAACTTTGAGATCACCCGCATATTCTTTTTGAAAAATATCTAATTTTCATAAGTAGAAGAAGAAAAAGTTTCTTAATTTACTAAGTGTCTGAGATTCTTATTGGGACTCAATTATATTCAGTTAATGAAAAGTCCGACATTGAGGGTAAACCTCTTTCCTACAAAGTTAATTCATGCCCAAGACTCGAACTTGACACTTTTGGTTAAGGATGAATTAATACTAACTTCTACTCCACAATAATCCTTGTTGGTAGAACACAACAAATCAATCAAGCATATAACCAAATATTCAAGAGAAAGTAATTAAGTTATTAGTAGTGCCAAGAAATAGTCGTGGTGAGATGTATATGGTCTATTAATTCTTAACCATAGGTATCGGGTTTGATCCTTGTCTATGAAGAAAATTTTGTTAGAGTGTGTCTCTCAAAATCTGAATTAGTCAAGATACAATATGCTATAATGAAAACCATGTGAAAATAATATTAATTACAATTTAACATTATCATCATATGCCACAAGGAAAACTAGTAAAAAATATAATCTAAATTACATACAATCGTTTCCTTAAAAAAATAATATTATTAACAACAATAAATGAATATTAATCAATAGGAAATAAAAACATACAGGATGATATCTTTTATGTAGAAAACACAAGATAGATAAAAAGTAAATGTTTTCATTAAGGATATTGATAGGTTATTCACTAAAATATGGAGGATTTATGAGCCAAACCACAAAAACTTTGAGATCACCCTCTATCTAATTTTTACAAGTACAAGAAAAAATACTTTTTTAATTTACTTGGTGTCTGAGATTTTTATTGAAGTCAAATAGATTCAGAAAATGGAAAGTCCGAAATTGAGGGTAAACCTCTTTCCTACAAAGTGAATTCATTCCCAAGACTCGAACCTGACACTTTTGGTTAAGGATGAATGAATACTAACTTCTACTCCAATACAATCCTTGTTTGTATAACACAACAAATAAATCAAACATATAACCAATATTCAAGAGAAAGTAAATTAAGTTATTATTAGTACCAACAAATAGTTGTGGTGAGATGTATATGGTCTATCCATCCTTAACCAGATGTCTCGGATTTGAGCCTTGTCTACGAAAAATATATTGTTAGAGTGTGTCCCTCAAAATCTGAATTAGTCAGGATACAATATGCTATATTGAAAACCAAGTGAAAGTAATATTAATTACAATTTAATATTATCATCATATACCCCAAGAAAAACTAGTAAAAAAATATAATCTAAATTACATACAATCGTTTCCTTCAAAAAAATTATTATTATCAACAATAAATGAATATTAATTAATAGGACAGAAAAAAAAACATACAGGACAATACTTTATACGTAAAAAAAACAAAATAGATAAAAGGTAATTGTTTTCACTAAGGAGATTGAGAGGTTATTCAATAAAATATGGAGGATTGATGAGCCTAATCTCATAAACTTTGAGATCACCCTCACATTCTTTTTGAAAAATATCTAATTTTCATAAGTACAAGAAGAAAAAGTTTCTTAATTACTTGGTGTTTGAGATTCTTATTGGGATTCACTTAGATGCAGATAGTTGAAAGTCCGAAATTGAGGGTAAACCTCTTTCCTACAAAGTTAATTCATGCCCAAGGCTCGAACCAGACAATTTTGGTTAAGGATGAATGAATACTAACTTCTACTCCACGAAAATCCTTGTTGGTAAGACACAATAAATAAATCAAACATATAACCAAATATTAAAGAGAAAGTAAATTAAGTCATTATTAGTACCAACAAATAGTTGTGGTGAGATGTATATTGTCTATCCATCCTTAACCAGAGGTATCGGGTTTGAGCCTTGTCTATGAAGAAAAGTTTTTTAGAGAGTGTCCCTCAAAATCTGAATTAGTCAGGGTAGAATATACTATATTGAAAACCAAGTGAAAATAATATTAATTATAATTTAATATTATCATCATATACCACAAGGAAATCAATTAAAAAAATATAATCTAAATTACATAGAATTGGTTCCTTCTGAAAATTATCATAATCAACAATAAATGAATATTAATTAATAGGATGGTAAAAAAATTATACAGGACGATACTTAATCTGTAGAAACACAAAATAGATAAAAAGTAAATGTTTTCACTAAGGAGATTGATAGGCTATTCACTAAAAGATGGAGGATTGATGAGCCTAATCTCATAAACTTTGAGATCACCCTCATAATAGTTTTTAAAATATCTAATTTTCATAAAAACAAGAAGAAAAAGTTTCTTAATTTACTTGGTGTCTGAGATTCTTATTGGGACTCAATTAGATTCAGATAAAGAAAAGTCTGAAATTGAGGGTAAACCTCTTTCCTACAAAGTTAATTCATACCAAGACTCGAACCTCACACTTTTGGTTAAGGATGAATGAATACTAACTTCTACTCCACGATAATCCTTGTTGGTAGAACACAACAAATAAATCAAACATATAACCAAATATTCAAGAGAAAGTAAAATAAGTTATTATTAGTACCAACAAATAGTTGTGGCGAGATGTATATGGTCTTCCATCCTTAACCAGAGGTCTTGTGTTTGAGCCTTGTCTTTGAAGAAAATTTTGTTAAGAGTGTGTCCCTCAAAATCTGAATTAGTCAGGATATAATATGCTATATTGAAAACCAAGTGAAAATAATATTAATTACAATAATATTATCATCATATACCACAAGGAAAACTAGTAAACAATATAATCTAACTTATATACAATTGTTTCCTTCAAAAAATTTATTATTATCAACATTAAATGAATATAAATTAAAAGGACGGAACAAAAAAAAAACAAGACGATACTTTATATGTAGAAAACACAAAATAGATAAAGAGTAAATGTTTTCACTAAGGAGATGGAGAGGTTATTCACTAAAAGATGGAGGATTTTGATCTAATCTCATAAACTTTGAAATCACCCTCATATTCTTTTTGAAAATATCTAATTTTCACAAGTACAAGAAAAAAAGTTTTTCAATTTACTTGATTTCTGAGATTCTTATTGGGACTCAATTAGATTCGCATAATGGAAAGTCCGACATTGAGGGTAAACCTCTTCCCTACAAAGTTAATTCATGCCCAAGACTCGAACCTCACACTTTTGGTTAAGGATGAATGAATACTAACTTCTACTCCACGACAATCCTTGTTGGTAGAACAAAAAAAATAATCAAACATCTAACCAAATATTCTAGAGAAATTAAATTAAGTTATTATTAGTACCAATAAATAGTTGTGGTGAGATGTATATGGTCTTCCATCCTTAACCAGAGGTCTCAGGTTTGAGCCTTGTCTATGAAGAAAATTTTGGTAGAGTGTGTCCCTCAAAATCTGAATTAGTTAGGATACAATATGTTATATTGAAAACGAAGTGAAAATAATATTAATTACAATTTAGTGTTATCATCATATACCACAAGGAAAACTAGTAAAGGAATATAATCTAAATTACATACAATTGTTTCCTTCAAAAAAAATTATTATTATCAACAATAAATGAATATTAATTATTAGGAAATAAAACATACAGGACGATACTTTATATGTAGAAAACACAAAATAGATAAAACGTAAATGTTTTCACTAAGGAGATCGATAGGTTATTCACTAAAGTATGGAGGATTGATGAGCCTAATCTCATAAACTTTGACATCACCCTTATATTCTTTTTAAAAAATATCTAATTTTCATAAGTACGAGAAGAAAAGGTTTCTCAATTTACTTGGTGTCTGTGATTCTTAATGGGATTCAATTAGATTCGGATAATGGAAAGTCCGAAATTAAGGGTAAACCTCTTCCTACGAAGTTAATTCATGCCCAAGACTCAAACCTAACACTTTTAGTTAAGGATGAATTAATAGTAACTTCTACTCCACGACAATCCTTGTTGGTAGAACACAACAAATAAATCAAACATATAACCAATATTCAAGAGAAAGTAAATTAAGTTATTATTAGTACCAACATATAGTTGTGGTGAGATGTATATGGTCTATCCATCCTTAACCAGAGGTCTCGGGTTTGAGCCTTGTCTATGAAGAAAATTTTATTAGAGAGTGTCCCTCAAAATCTTATTTAGTCAGGATACAATATGCTATATTGAAAACGAAGTGAAAATAATGTTAATTACAATTTAGTATTATCATCATATACCACAAGGAAAACTAGTAAAGGAATATAATCTAAATTACATACAATCGTTTTCTTCAAAAAAATTATTATTATCAACAATAAATGAATATTAATTAATAGGAAAAAAAAACATACAGGACGATACTTTATATGTAGAAAACACAAAATAGATAAAAAGTAAATGTTTTCACTAAGGAGATTGATAGGTTATTCGCTAAAATATGGAGGATTGATGAGTCTAATCTCATAAACTTTGACATCAACCTTATATTCATTTTGAAAAATATCTAATTATCATAATTACGATAAAAAAAGTTTCTCAATTTACTTGGTGTCTGGATTCTTATTGGGACTCAATTAGATTCAGATAATGGAAAGTCTGAAATTGAGGGTAAACCTTTTCCTACAAAGTTAATTCATGCCCAAAACTCGAATCTAACACTCTTAGTCAAGGGTGAATTAATAGTAACTTCTACTCCACGACAATCCTTGTTGGTAGAACACAACAAATAAATCAAACATATAACCAAATATTCAAGAGAAAGTAAATTAAGTTATTATTAGTACCAACAAATAATTGTGGTGAGATGTATATGGTCTATCCATCCTTAACCAGAGGTCTTGGGTTTGAGCCTTGTCCATAAAAAAAAATTTGTTAGAGAGTATCCCTCAAAATCTAAATTAGTCAGGATACAATATGCTATAATGAAAACCAAGTGAAAATAATATTAATTGCAATTTAATATTATCATCATATACCACCAGTAAAACTAGTAAAAAATAATTATAATCTAAATTGCATACAATTGTTTCCTTCAAAAAAATTATTATTATCAACAATAAATGAATATTAATTAATTGGACAAAAAAAACATATCGGACGATACTTTATATGTAGAAAACACAAAATAGATAAAAAGTAAATGTTTTCACTAAGGAGATTGAGAGGTTATTCACTAAAATATGGAGGATTGATGGCCCTAGTCTTATAAACTTTGAGATCACCCTCATATTCTTTTTTAAAAATATCTATTTTTCACAAGTACAAGAAGAAAAAGTTTCTTAATTTACTTGGTGTCTGACATTCTTATTAGGACTCAATTAGATTCAATAATGGAAAGTCTGAAATTGAGAGTAAACTTCTCTCCTACAAATGTCACGACCCAGACCGTCGTGATTGACACCCACACTAGCCCTCAAGTGGTAGAACCATTAATACTAATCACCTAGCCCAAGAACTAAACATTTAAAGATACGGAAGCATATTTAAATGCAGAAATCAAATAGAGTTCCCATAAACTCCAAAGCTTCAAATAAATTTAACCAAATTAATGCGGAAGAACAACTCCTAGAACCTGAAAGTCAATCTACCAAAACTCCAAGTTCAACAAGTCTAAGAAAAGGGGGTGCAACCCTGAAACTACACAAACAAATATCTAACTAGAACGACTGAGTCCGAAAAGAGTGGACTAAAACATAGAGAACTCATGGAAGCCTGGAAGAGTTGGCTCACCCTTGAATTCGATCTCGATAGGTGATCTCCTAAATGAGGCCTGTCAGTAGCCGCCTGAAGATGCCATGTACTCAACAAAGAAAGAGAAAATGCAGTATCAATACACAACCACAGTGTACTGGTAGGATCACACGGCTATTCCAGTAAGCGAGCCTACATAAGCAGCCATAACATGGTAAACATGATATACACAGAATATAAACACATATATCGATTATCAATCATGAACAACTTACAATTCCACATTCTCTTTAACAAGTAATTATGACAATTCAATGGTCCTCTCATGGAACCCATACCCAAACTGTTAGTGTATCCGAACGTGGTACCCTATCTCAATTAGTGTGTCGGAACGTGACACCCGTTCCAATATATATTTTGGTATGTGACATTCGATCCCAATTAGTGTGGTGGAATGTAACACCCGATCCATTCAACAAGCCACAATCACAATCACAATGTACATTCTCAAAATCATACAATCAAATGTTGATTCATGGCATACAATCATTCATTCATACTCATTTGCATTAGGTGTGATCAATAGTGCAACATTCACATACATACATGCATTACAATGAAGCAATTGCTAACATACATCACACAAACAAGAAATCAAACTATCACCTACCTCGAAACCAAGCTTGAATCCTCATAAGAAACTTGATTCTTCTCTTTTCGGATTCTTTCCTCTTGTTCTAGGTCTACAAATAACAATTTAATGCAAGGATCAATGAGCGAGGCCTAATTACCCAGAGTACAATCAAAATTATCAACCCTAGGACAAACCCAATATCCCAATACCCAACTTAGGGCTTTTTCCACCATTAGTTTTAGGTCAAAACCCTCCCCCCTTAGTAATTAACCAATAATCTAAGTTCTACCGATCGAAAAATAGATTAGGCGATTAAAAACCTTACCTTTAGTGCTCGAAGAGGTGGAAATTTGTCAAGAACTTGCCCTGGTTCGTCTCCTAGCTCTCAAGAACGAAAATTGTAGAATAATAATATTTTTGGGGTTTATTTTCGACTTAAGTCGCAACTGACCCACTATGGCTGCTCCCATCCCGCCACAGTGGCCCGCCCTGACGGCTTGCATGGAAACAGAGAGTCGAAATTTGAGTTTCAAACCCCCATTTTACAACACACCTTCATCCCAAGACACTCAAAAACTACCTGCTCACGCTAAGATCAGTTTCGGGAGTTCTACTCGCCTGAATTTGATTCTGTAAAATCGTACGGGTTCCTTAACGTCTTAGCTATCTACTCATGTGATCAAATTAATAAATAGATCTCTCATTCATTACCAAATTTCCCTAGACCTCATTGACTCCGATTTCGTCCAAATCTAGACTAGGCTAGGAATTCTCAAGTTACTACCAAAAAATTTTCCGGCCCAAATTTTTTCCCTGTTGGCTTTTCTATAATGACGGGAGCAGGTCGTTACAATAGATACCAATTTACCCATCACTCGTCCCCAAGTGAAAATTAGGGAAATAGGCTATAGAAAAAGTGGAGTAGTACCTGAATCGACGAACAACTGGGGATACTTGTCTCGCATGTCCTTCTGAGTTTCCCAAGTAGCTTCCTCCACTGAATGATGCTTCCATCGAACTTTCATGGACTTAATCTCCTTGGTCCTCAGCTTCTGAAAATCATGATCAAGAATTACAATAGGTTCCTCCTCATACGGGAGGTCTTTGTCTAGCAACATTGTCCCATTTTATGATGTAATCCCCGTCACCATGATATCTCTTCAACATGGACACATGAAATACCAGATGAACTCCCGATAGGTTAGGAGGTAAAGTCAATCTATACGCCACTAGTCCTACACAGTCAAGATCTTAAATGGACCAATGTATAGCCGACTAAGCTTGTCCTTCTTGCCAAATCTCATCACTCCTTTCATGAGTGATACTTTAAGAAGGACTTTCTCACCCGTCTGAAATGCCATGTCTCTTACCTCATGGTCTGCATACTTTTTCTGTCTACTCTGGGCTGCTAAAAGCTTATCTTGAATACTCCTCACTTTATCTTGAGCATCCTTCACTAAATCAACCCTCAAAGGTTTTACATCTCCAGCCTCAAACCATCCTATAGGTGATCTACATCCCCTCCTATATAGTGCTTCATATGGTGCCATATCAATGCCGGAGTGGTAACTATTATTATAGGAGAACTCGCACAAAGGTAGGAACTTATCCCAATGCCCTCCAAAGTCAATCGCACATTCCCTCAACATGTCTTCCAACACTTGAATAGTCTTCTCTGTCAGCCCGTCCGTCTATGGATGGAAGGTGTACTAAAAGTGAATTGTGTGGCCAATTCATCATGTAATTTGCTCCAAAACTTGGATGTGAGCTGCGTACCACGGTCTGAGATGATAGAATGGGGCACCCCGTGCAGTCTCACTATCTCTTTCACATAAACCTTAGCCAATTGTTGAGCATTATAATCTATTCTGACTGGAATAAAATGGGCTGACTTAGTCAATCTGTCAACCACTACCCAAATAGAAACAAACTTTTCCAAAGTCTTAGGAAGACCAACCACAAAATCCATAGCTATTCTTTCCCACTTCCATTCCGGAATTGACATTTCTGAAGCAAACCTGCAGGCCTTTGATGTTCATACTTTACTTGCTGACAGTTTTGACACTTAGCCACAAACTCAGCTATGTCTTTCTTCATGCCAGGCCACCAATAAAGTCTCTTCAAGTCTCGGTACATCTTGGTCACACCTGGATGAATGAAATATCATGAACCATGAGCTTCTTTCAATAATTTCTAAATAAAGTCATTTACTCGAAGAACACAAATTATTCCTTTAAAACTGAGCATACCCCCATATCTAAAGTCGCATCTTGTGCCTTGCCAGACATTGTCTTCTTTCTGAGCTCATTCAAACCGTCATCCTCTAACTGTTTGGCCTTGATTTCCTCAATGGATGTGGCCCTAACCTTAATGCTGGCTAACACCCCACCTTTTTCTGAGATGCCCAACTGCATGAACTTAGATTCCATGGTTTGGATTTCATTAGCCAAAGGTTGCTTGGATACACTCAAGCAAGCTAAACTACCCATACTCACCATTTTTTGGCTTAGCGTGTTTTCCACTGCATTACCCTTACCGGGATGATACTGGATGGTCACATCATAATCCTTGAGTAACTACATCCACCTTCACCGTCTCAAATTTAGATCATTTTGAGTAAATACATGTTGTAGACTACAATGATCAGTAAGCACCTCACACTTGACACCATAAAGGTAATGCCGCAAGATCTTAAGAGCAAACACTACCGCTGCCAACTCTAAATCATGTGTTGGGTAATTCCTCTCATGCACCTTCAACTGCCGCGATGCATAAGCTATAACATTCTTATCTTGCATTAACACAACACTCAAACCCGAATGGGAAGCATCATAATAAACATTAAAATCTTTACCTTCCATCGGTAGTGCTAGAATATGTGTTGTGGTCAAAAGAGTCTTGAGCTTTTGAAAGCTCTCATCACATTTTTTGGTCCATTGGAATGGTACTTTCTTTTTGGTCAACCTTGTCAGATGCGTGGCAATAGAAGCAAAGTTCTTCACACGAAACTCCTAACTTCAGTCAGAGAGCTAGGCCGAACCTAATTCTTAACAGCTTCAATCTTTTGGGGATCTACCATTACCCCATCCCTTGAAACTACATGCCCCAAAAAGGCAACTGAAGTCAACCAAAATTCACACTTAGAAAATTTTGCATACAACTTTTGTTTCCCAAGAACACCCAGAACAATACGAAGATGGTCGGTATATTCTTCCTCACTTTTCGAATAAACCAAAATGTCATTAATAAATACTATCACAAACGAATCAAGAAATGGTTTGAACACACCATTCATCAAACTCATGAAAGTTGCAGGCGCATTTGTCAACCCAAATGACATTACTAAAAACTCATAGTGCTCATAGCGGGTCCCAAAAGTCATCTTGGGTACATCCTCAGGCCTAATATTTAACTGATGGTAACCAGACCTTAGATCAATCTTAGAGAACATTGACGCGCCTTGCAATTGGTCAAAAGATCATCTATTCGAGGCAATGGGTACTTGTTTCGAATGGTGACTCTATTCAATTTCTGATAGTGTATGCACATCCTTATACTACCATCCATTTTCTTAACAAACAAGACACGAGCACCCACGAGGAAGTACTAGGGCAGACAAAACCCTTATCAATGAGTTCTTGGATTTGAGCCTTAATCTCTCTCAATTCTATCGGACCCATACGATAAGGAGGGATGGAGATGGAGCGGGTACTAGGTTCCAAATCGATGCAGAAATCTATATCTCTATCCGAAGGCATACCAGAAAAATCAGTAGGGAACACTTCTCTAAATTCTGACACCACAGGAATAGACTCATTAGAGGGATACTCAACCTCAACATCCCGAATATGAGCCAAATACAACAAACATCCATGCCCTACCAATTTTTTAGCCCGAACCTTAGGCTTGTACACCCCTTCCCACTCTAATTTTTCCCTACCATGGATCTCTAGAGTCACAATTATCATATTACAATTTAACACATCATAGTGGGGCGACAACTAAGTCATTCCTAAGATTATATCAAAATCAGTCATATACAAAATAACCAAATCAACCCAAGTCTAAAAACCAATAAACAAGATAGGACAAGCACGATACACATGGGTGACTATGACTAACTCTCCAACTGGGTAGAAACATGGATGGGGGCATCAAGTATATCATAAATCATATCAAATCCCAAGGAAAAATGAACACATACATAAGAATAAGTAGAACCCGAATCAAATAACACATTATCCATCTGGTCACAGACAAGGATGATACCTATGATCATTGCCTCAGAAGACTCTGCTTCGCTCTTGCCTGGAAAGGGGTAACACTGAGCCCTGTTATCTTGACGAATGACTTCTCTACCTGGCTGCGCCGTACCTCTGCCTGCGTTACCATTTCCCCGACCTCCACGACCTCACTAATTTTCTCCTCGTCCACCTTCCAAATGTCCTCGACCATTATTACCATTTCCTGCGGGTACCACTACTCTAGTCTGCTGTTGCATGGGTCCAATATGCGTGGATGGGGACAATCTACCCTCATATGCCCAAGTTCTCCACAATTATAACAAGTGCGATCAAAAGATGGACTGCTACCCGCCGAAGGTGCGGCTCCCTGGCTATCCTGAATCAAATTCTAAGGTGGAGTTCTTGAGTAATTATCTGTAGAAACAGCATAGCGGACTGAATTGACCGGGCTGCAAGTGTCGGCTTCCCTAAACCTCTGGAGTAGGAACCCTGAAAGTTACTTGTGCTCTTAGCTTTCTTAGCCAACGCCTTAGCCTTCCCATTGCGCCGCACTCCTTCACTTTCTTCACAAAATCCTTTACCTCATTAAAACTTTTTCTTGCAGAATATGCATAGACAATACATGTAATTTAGCATTTAGTCCCTTGACGAATAGATGAATCCTCTTTTCCTGAGTGGTCACCAACTGCGTAGCATATCTAGACAAAAGCTATAGATATACCACCCTGCTCTAAGGCCATGAAGGCATCCTTCTTGCAATATCTCAAGGTTCGGGGAACATACTTCTCCAAGAATAGAGCATGAAACTGGGTAGGTAAAGCTGAAGATCTACATTCCACAAAAGCTCTCCACCACTGCTTAGCCTCACCCTGAACCTCTTTCCTACAAACAAACCCTAAAACCCTATACCATAAGCCCTAAGAAATTCCAAACGCTAAGAAACCCTAAACCTAAAAACCCCAAACCCTAACCTAAGAAACCCTAAGACCTAAGAACCCCTAAACTGTAAAAAACCATTAAAAATCCTAAAACTCTTTAAAAACCCTAAAAAAACTCTAAACCTAAAAAAACATCAGAAAAACTTAAGCCCTAAACCCTAAACCCTAAAAACCATTAAACAAAAAACCTAAAACCCTAAACCCTAAGAAACCCTAAAGCTAAACCCTATATCCTAAGAAACCCTAAACCCTAAGAAAACCTAAACCATATAAACCCAAAAAACCTTTTAAAAGCCTAAAATTTAAAAACCTAAAAAATTCCCTTCAAACCTTAAAAACTAAAAACCTTATGCCCTAAATCCTAAGAAACCCTAAACCCTAAGAAATCCTAAACCCTAAGAAATCCTAAACCTGAAAAACCACTAAGAAACCCTAAAAAACCTTTTAAAACCCTAATCGTAAAAAACCCGAAACCAATAAAACCCAAAAAAAAAAAAAAACCTGTACCCTAAAAGACCTAACAATACCCTAAAAAAAACTCTATGCCCTAAACCCTAATCCTAGAAAATCCTAAACCTTAAACCCTAACTCCTACGAAATCCTAAACTCTAAGAACTCCTAAACTCTAAAGAAATCCTAAATCTAAAAAACAAAAAATCCCTAAATACCCTAAGAAAATCTTAACCTTGAAAATCCCAAGAAACCTTAAAGCCTAAATAGTTAATTCATGCCCAAGACTCGAACCTGACACTTTTGGTTAAGGATGAATGAATACTAACTTCTACTCCACGACAATCCTTATTGGTAGAACACAACAAATAAATCAAACATATAACCAAATATTCAAGATAAAGTAAATTAAGTTATTATTAGTATCACCAAATAGTTGTGGTGAGATGTATATGGTCTATCCATCCTTAATCAGAGGTCTCGGGTTTGAGCTTTGTCTATGAAGAAAATTTTGTTAGAGAGTGTCCCTTAAAATCTGAATTAGTCAGGATACAATATGCTATATTGAAAACTAAGTGAAAATAATATTAATTACAATTTAAATTTTATTCTAAAATCCTTTTGAATTATTTTATCTGGAAGAATGATTATTTCTGTAATAATGAGTTGTCACACTTAATATTCCACTGAGATGTGTTATTGTTACCTTTCAATATGTTATTAAGATAATTTTAAAAGAACATGTAAATATGACATCAAAATAAATAGAATTTACAGATTAGTAGTGAACTTCTATTAATACAACTATACGTACCCGCACGTTACGCGAATATATTAATTCATAATTATTTTAAATTCGTAAACATCAAATAGATAAAATAATTTTACATGTTTTTCCTCTTTTTATATTCATAATTGATCAATAGACCAACTTATGTGTTGCACGTTTCAATTTTTTATCCTTTATTTTAAAAAAAGAAGCATTCATCTTTATTATTATAATAATAGTTTAAGATTAAAAATTGCCTTACCAATTGAGAAGAGATTATTTACTATTAGGAGTATTTTTAAAATAAAGATAGTTCTTAATCAATTGGGAAAAAGGTCTGAAATATATTCGAACTTTGGCCGAAATTGCTGTACCAATACCGAACTTTGAAAAGGACCTTTTACTCCCCTACACTATTTAATAGTGTATTTTAAAGGTATATATGTGCCCACGTGGACATCATAAATATTGCATCATTATAAATAGTAATGTATTCACATGGGCACATAGATACCTTTAAAATATACTATTAAATAGTGCAGGGGGGTAAAAGGTCCTTCATAAGTTTGGTATCATAATAAACAATTTCGGTCAAAGTTGGAGTATTTTTCAGACCCTTTTCCCTAATCAATTACTCAATTTAAAGAATTCACATAAAAATACTCCACACAAATTTAAAACATACCTTAATAATTTAAAAAAAATTAACTCCAGTAACAATTAGAGATAAATTAACTAATTTAATCGTCATATGAGACAAAAACTAAACTTAAAGTTGTGTAACTACCTATTTTCGTCGTTATAAAAATGCCAACAGGGGAAAATTTGTGATCGGAAAACTTTTTCGTAGTATTTGGATTTTTCCAACCTAGTCCAGATTTGGATGAAATCAGAGTCATTAAGGTGTAGGGAAATCTGTTAACACTCAGGTGATTTATTTATGATTATAATTACATGGGTGGATAGATAACTCGTTAAGGAATCCGTACGGCTTTACGAAATTGAATTCGGGCGAGTAGAACTCCCGGAATTGACTTAGCGTAAAGGGTATTTTTCTGAGCGTCGTTGGTTAGGTGTGTGTTATGAAATGGGGATTTTGGAATTCTTTAAATAGCTCACTGTTTCGTGCAGTCCACTCTGGCGGTGCTTTTGGTCGCTCTGGCGGGGTCGCTACAACGAGGTGAGGGCCGCTGTGGCAGATTCGACGCGACTTAAATTCGTAAATAAACCCCTAAACGACCTTAGTTTGCACTTTTTGATTCTTAGAACTAAGGAATGAACCTTAGGCGACTCCTAGCAGTTTTCCACCATTCTTGAGGCTAAAGGTAAGCTTTTCACTCCCCGAATCCATTTTTTGATCCGTAGAACGTAATAAAATGTGTAAATAATGATGAGGGAGGGTTTTGATCTAGATTCTATGGTGGAAACAACCCATTTTGGATACTTGAAATCATGGGTTTGATCTAGGGTTAATAGAATTGTTAGCAATTCGGGTTATTAGTGATTGTTTATTGATTCCCGTACTGTATTGATTGTTTGTAAACCAAGAACAAGCGGAACGAATCCAGAAAGGGAAGGATCAAGTTTCTTAGGGTTTCAAGCTTGTTTTGATGTAGGTGATGGTTGTGATTCTATGATTGTGTGATGTATGTTTGTTCTTGCTTCATTATGATACATGTATGTATATGAATGTTGCATTATTGATCACACTTGTTGTAAATGAGATAGATGAATGATGATTGCCATGAAATCATGACTTAAATGTATGATGTTGAGGATTTACTTGTGATTGTGGTGTGTTGAATGGATCGGTTGCCACGTTCCGACCTAACTAACTTGGATCGGTTGCCACATTCCGACATAATTATGGCCATCGATTGCCACGTTCGGGCATAATCATTGGATCGGGTACCACATTCTGGTATGCTAACGTTTGGGTTTGGGTTCCATGAGAGGACCAATGATTTGATATAATTGAGTATCTTGAGGAATGTGAGGTTGTTCGTTGTTCATAAATGTGTTATTATTGTATATGTTCGATATATGCATGTGATTATATTGTTGTATTGATTTATGTATGTTGCACTTAGTGGGATAGCCGTGTGATCCTACCAGTACACTGTGGTTGTGTACTGATACTGCACTTACTCTTATTTTTGTTGAGTACATGGCATCTTCAAGCGGCTACTGACAGACCTCACTTAGGAGATCAATGATCGTTCGAATTCAAGGGTAAGCCAATTCTTCCGGGTTGCCATGGGTTCTCTTTCGTCTATGTCCACCATTTTCGGGCTTAGACTATGTTCTAGATAGTTGATTAGTCCATTAGATTGGGGTTGCATCCCTTCTTGTTTAGACTTGTTGAACTTTAGATGTTTTGGTACATTGACTTTTAGGTTCTACGTTATTTCTTCCGCATTGTTTAGCTATTGTTAGCCTTTTGTTAGAGTTTATGAGAACTCTATTTCTTTCCTTAGTATTTAACTTGTTTCGTATCCTTAAATGCCTTAGTTTTTGGTTAGTGGCTTGGTTTGGGTTGTAGTACTGGTTCTCCCACCGGAGGGTTAGTGTGGGTGCCAATCACGATGGTCTGGGTTGTGACAAGTTGCTATTAAAAAGGGGTAAAAATGTGATTTACTCTTTTATAGTAACCATATTTAATGAGTTTGCAAATAAATTTTAATTTACTTTTATTTTTTATTTTTACGTAATCTACCTTTGTATATTTTATTAATTTTTGTTAATAAGTTTCTAGAGTTGGTGCGTGAGAATGTAATGGAAAGTTTTAAAATTGCCTGTTTAAATTTTAATTGTAATTATAAAAAATAATTTTATGGAAAAACACATGGTAATATTTTTTTGTTTAATATTTATGTTCCTGCTTTATTTAAATAAGGAATTTGAAGTTCTTAATTTTTTTAATTTAAAATAGATCATTTAATTATTTAATTTTTAAAATATAGATTTCAAAATTTTAAAAATGGTTATATCACATTAAATTTAATTAAAATTTAATTTCAAATTTAGAGTAGTTACAAATTACAAATAAATAATATTTCTTAATAAGAATTATTGTTTTTTGTGGTGCTGAAACGTGTCGTTATTAGAAAAGTAGATTAACCATATTAAGATTTCTAGCCAAAAGAAAATCCTTACAGAATATCCAAGAAAATTGATAATGTAGCTTATGAGTTGGAGCTACTGTCAAAGTTAGCAGTAGTCCATCTGGTATTCCACATTTCTATGTTGAAGAAGTGTATGAGCGATCCTTCACTTATTATACCTTCTGGAAATGTTGATATTAATTACACCTTATCTTATGAGGAGATACTCGTTAAGAAACTTGATCGTAAGGTTCGCAAGTTGAAAGCCAAGGAGGTTGCATTAGTCAAGGTCTTATGGAGGAATTAGTTTGTTGAAGAAGCTACTTGGGAGGATGAGGAGGATATGAAGGAGAGGTACCCACATCTCTTTGCTTCCGAAAAAATTCAAGACCTAGGTAATGATTTTTGTAAAACACTATTTTAATTGATATACTAAGTTGTGTTAAATTACACGTTGGGTGTTTGAGTTGGGTGTTAGACGTTGCCACTCTCAATTCTATTTAGAGTGATATCATTCGAGGAAGAATATTCCAAAGGGGGAGATATTGTAACACCTCGGTCTTAGAAAGGGCTAATTTTAGAAAGAACTAAATTAGAAATAGCCAATTTGAGATTAGTGCAAGTTATTCTTAAATTGTGAGTTGTGGGTCAACTTCAAATGACTATAACTTTCAGCACATAATGAGTTAGGTGGCCCATGAGAGATCAAATTGAAGGTCGTTGAGTCCTCTTTCCAATGCCACAGAGTTTGCTAAATTCAACTTCGAATGAGGGAGATATCCCCATTTGAGTACAACCTATCCAGTTAAGAAAATTCATCTGAATTAAGGAGGGGTATTTTGGTCTTTTCCTTACCCCACTAGGCCTACACGTTTTGTTCACCCAATTAGGGGTCAAAACTGATTAAAATCAGTTTTCAGTCAAATTTAAATCATTCAAGAAATTAGGGCAAAGGTCAAGAGGAGAAAAGAGGAAGCTTTCAAGAAGTTCTTCAAAATTTCAGGGAAATCTCCAAGAACTGAGTTCTTTCGAGGTATATAAGTTTTCATAGTGATGGGTTTTTCACCCTCACGTCAATCATGAGTTTCCAATTTCAAATTCATCCATGAAATTGAATATAGTGGGTTCGTGATTGAGTTCTTTGAGGTTTGGTGCCTCATTCTTTGGTAATGGGGTTTTTGTTGAGTTCTTAAGGTGAGGATCTTGTGAATGAGTGTTGTTCTTGAGATATTTTGAGTGGATTTTCATTTAGTTTTGTTGGGTTAATGAATCTAAGGTATTTTGGAAGAAATCAATCGATTCTAGGTGAATTAGGACAAAAAATCGAAAAGAAAAATTTGTCAGAACATTCTGGGAATTAGCTGGGGCGGCGCACCCCTGATGCCCAGGATGGTTGGCGCCCTATGCCTTCAGTGCACCACAAACCATCCCCAAGTAAATGGAGGGTTGTCATGGCGCGCCAGGGATGCACCAGGAGCGTCAGTTCACTTTCCCTTCTGTTCTTCGATCCATACTTGTTCCTTTGAGTCGAGCTTTCCATTTTTCAACAGTTCTTCATATACTTTAATTGTACAATAAAAATGATAACATTGTATTTTTATTCTTCTTGTGTTACGAAGGAATCAACATCACTAGATAGGAAAGTTCAAGTTGAAGAGTTTCTAGACTCTGTCTGATTTTGTTTGTTTGTTTCTTATTTTAGTTTGGTCCTTTTGGGGATCTTTTACTTTGTGATGCTGATATACTTCTTTGGTCTTCTTCCCCAAACACTTTTAGCTTTCATTTTATAAATTAAATATGGCCTTTAAGGCTTGCTTTGATTTTAAAAAGTAAGTACTAATAATTGAAATTATTTTCATATTCCTCCAACACCACCTATAGTAAAATAGGAGTTATGAGTATTGGTGTACAACATATGAAATACTTAGAACAACAAGAAACTTATGGTACAAAAGTTAAGAATGAAGTTAAGGTAGACAACAATGATGATGATAATAGATCCTTTAATTTCGCTATTTCTCAAATTCGAACTCAGACTCATGTTCATCCTTTACTACCTAAAATTCCAAAAATAAACTAGTATAATATGAAATACTTTTAATCAAATAAAATGTACAAATATAGTTGAATGTTCAATTTTTGAATTAAAATATAAGCATAGGATCATGAGTAATAAAGAAAGGACATGTTAATTGATTACATATTTGGATAATTTACTGTAATGCCCCAAATTTTCAAACTATGACCCAAGTCATTCTTTAATTGAGTATAGGATTCAAACTCGATGATTTCTAATGTTGGATAGGTATTGAAGAAAATTTCTTACTATGAAAAGATATTTGTATGTGAATTAAGGTCATAATAAGGGACTCCTTGAGTTTTAAGATTTTGTGGCTTAATGCCAAGAATATGAAAGGTCATGAAGCCTTTGTTCCAACGCCTTCAATCGTTCGTCAATCCAAGTTATCTACTAAAGGTTATGCCCGGTTTAATGGGAACTATGGGTTTTGTGCGATCCGCCACGTGAAGTGGACATCAACTACATGGCCACATGGCAAAGTCAATAACACTGTTAAGGTCGCATGAAGAAGGCTCTAGTTGCGCTGCCGCACACCGGTTCCAAAATTATTCAAGTCTTCTCTTTTCTTCACATATTAGGAGGGGTGTTTTAGTACTTTCATTATCCCATAACCCTAACCTATGACTATCAACTTCTCCCAAAAGTCGTATTTTAAGAGATTCGATAAGTTACCACAAACGTTTCTCCTCTTTTTCTTCAACACTTCAAGAAGCAAGGTCAGAGGTTAAGTCTCAAGGTCTCTTTCCTAAGTTCTTTATCAAAAGGTATGTTTGAACACTCCTTACTTCAAACTACTCTACAAGATTCATATTTTATTTTACTATTCATATTTTCTAAATTACAATTGAGGTAAGGGTTGTGAGATGATTTCGTGAAAACTGATTAGAAATGTTCCTCTCGTGTTAATTGTGTTCAAATTACTTTATTATGATTTCAGAATTTGGAATGTTAGTTTTGAATATATGAATCACCTCATATGATTTTGAAAAGGATTTTTTTCTATAAATAATGGCTTTGGAAATCTATGAGTCCTTCAAATGCTTTGGTTTAAAATGATGGACAAAGGGTGATTTCCTGTCCTGATTAAATGCTTATGATTTTGCATTTTATATATTGTCTTATAACTTGGAAAGACTTGGATGTTGGCATTGAACAGAATTGTGACACCTCAAATTTGGAAAATAAGGAAAATGTAGTTTTTGCATTGGTGCCTGTGCCTACGGGTCCCATATACGGACCGTAGATGTCACGCCTCGAGGCTATCCCCTAGACGTATCATAGGACCTAGGATCACAAGTGACTCCAAGCTAACCCTGAGTCAGGCATATCACAAGCATACTGAATATATAAGTAAGATAAGTGGAAGCATAACTAATAAATGAGTCAAAACTAAAGGACTCCAAATGAAAATATACCCGAATATTTAGGGAAACAACCCTAAAACGCTTAACACTGACTCTATGTCTAAACGCTTCTACTACTAGTGAGTTGCTGGGACAAGTCCCCAGCTAACTAAAAAAAATACTGAAAAACTGAAAGTAAGCTAACTAAACCAAGCATAAAGAAACACCCTCGAACTATGAGGACTCACCTCTGAAGTTGCTGAGTATGGGCTGGAAATCATACTAAGCGTGATCTGGATGTTGAGCTTCTGAACCTACTTCATAAAATGATGTAGCATAAAGTATGAATTAGTACTTTGAATGTACTGAGCATGTAGGATATAGATACTAAGCTGAACGATATAAATAGGGCAATATAATATTGGAAATATAGACTGAGCATGGCAATAGGCTGTACTGAAGTATAATTGAAAATTGATCTAGATGCAACGACCAAGTACTAATCATAAAGATAACATGTTGAACTGAATACTGAAGTAAATGTTGATAACATGGTCAATGCATTAAGAGTATGACTGTAAGAGCTACTATTAACCGACATAAATCATGTGAGGTAAACATAGAGTCTGATGTATACACCTCTTCGAGAGGACCCAATATACCTTGCTAGGGGTATAAAGGCATGACTGTGGTGTGATCACTAAAACTGATGCCTAATAGAGGGGACTTTTGAACCTATGTTGGCACGTAGTTCTGGGACTGTGAGGGTACACTATACCCTAGTCCAACTCGGTGCTAAGTCTACCCCCAATTGAATATGTATATAGCTAAAATGCAACTGAAATACTGAGTAGCTCAAAATATCTTTCTGAAATGCAACATAAATATACTAAAAAAATATGACATTCGAGTTATGAAGCATGATTTTCTGACTGATCTGCCTAGCAAGTATAATTCATGAGTAATGATAATTAATATAAGCTAGGGTTCTGAATTCTATACATGGAACTATGAAAATGTTCCAAGAAACATGTTATTTAGAATCGTGGAAATTTAGTAGCTAAAGCCACAATGAATCTCCAAGATTATGGAAACCCTAGGTCAGAACAATTCAGGAGAAATTGAAGAACTGACTGAATTCTAGGGACCTAATGGGTGAAAGGAACCCGTTAGTGAAATCCCACATACCTGGTGATGGAAAATACGGAGAAATCATTTGGATTACATGGCTGAACTTTGAAGAACACCTATGTTCGTTCTAGGGAGAAACTGGCACCTTTTTCTTTTCTTTTTGTTCTATGTTAGGTGATTTTAGGAGAATTATGGTTCTAGGTTGTTTTTTTAAACGACGTAGTTTAAGCATCGAACGATGTATTTTAAGTGCCCAGCTCATAGGTGAAAAGATCAAAACGACCCTGACTTAAAAGTTCATGGACCTCTTTCACAGGCCCATCACGGACCATGTGAAGCACCATGGGCCATATGGGCTACTGCGATTCCCCACAGAAGTTTTGGTGGTATTGGTTCATCTTTCACAGGATACTTAACGGCTGGTGTGGGTTTCCACGGACCGTTTAGTGGTCTGTGGTTCCTCATAGGGGCCTTGGGTGGTTCTGGTTTGATCTCACGGCCAGCCTGGCGATCCGTGTGGAGTTCCACATCCCGTGTAGGGGTCTGTGGTTCTCCACATTTTTGCTGGGTGTGAACCACCATGAGGGTGACGGGTCTTGGTCCTATTCACAACCCGTGGACCCCTCTGTGGTCCACCCTTGTTCCTGTTGTTCAGTCTTAGTTAGATTTATTAGGTGTTGTAATACCTCCCCCTTGTGATCATTTGTCCTCGAATAAAGAATAAGCAAGCTGAGTATGGAGGGAAGGGCTAAAATCCCTACTAAGTGGGTACTAGAAACTGATATCTAACTGAACTGAGTTCCTTGAACATGCAAAAATGCTGAAATGCTAGGATCACTGAGGGAAGTAGATATTGATATTGAATTTCACACGATACACTGAGGGACTAGAGAGGAAATATTACCTCAACCTGAAATTGAATTGGAAGGAAATATGTGAGGATACTTGAACATCATGGTTGCTTCTGCTTCCCAAGTAGCTCCCTCTACGGACTGACTCCTCCATAAAACCTTTACTGAAGTGAATTCCTTATTTCTCAACCTACGCACATGACGGTCAAGAATATCAACTGGAATCTCCTCATAGGTGAGGCTATCCTTCACATCCACACTCTCTAAAGGACTATCGATTTCGGATCACCCACACTTTTCTTCAACAAAGAAATCTGAAAGACTAGATGAACCGCTACTAGTTCTGTTGGAAACTCTAACTAATAAGCCACCTTACCCACCCTTTTAAGGATTTTGTAAGGACCTACATACATGGGATTGAGCTTCCTTTTTTATCCAAATCTCATCACCCCCTTCATGGGTGACACGTTTAGGAAAACCCAATCATTGATTCCAAATTCTAAGTCCCTTCTTTTCACATCTGCATAGGACTTCTGACGACTCTGAGTTGTCTTTAGTCTATCTCTAATGATCTGAAATTTCTCCATATCCCCATGAACCGAATCTGATCCAATCAAGGCTACTTCACCTTTTTCGAACCAACCAATCGAAGACCTGCATTTACACCCATATTGTGCCTCATAAGAACCAATCTGAATACTGGACTTTTATTATAAGCGAACTCTATGAAAGGTAGGTGATCATCCCAATCACCCTTGAAATCGATCACACTATCCCTCAACATGTCCTCTAATGTTTGAAAGGTACGCTCTTCTTAACCATTCGTCTGCGGATGAAATGTTGTACTGAGATTTAACTGAGTACCAAAACCTTTCTCAAACGACTTCCAGAAATGATATGTAAACTGAGGACCTCTTTTTGAGATGATAGACAAGGGAACCTCATGCAATCTGACTATCTCTCTAATGTAGAGTCTAGCATAATTCTCCGTTGAATCTGTAGTCTTGACAACCAAGAAGTGACCGGACTTAGTGACTTTGTCCACTATCACCCAATCGAAGTCATGCTATCTGCGAGTACGAGGTAAACTCGTAATGAAGTTCATGTTTATTACTTTCCATTTCCATGTAGGAATGCTACTCTCTTGAGTCACACCTCCTATTTTTTGATGTTCTACCTTAACATGTTCACAGTTAGGGCATTTAGTCACATATTTTGCGATGTCCCTCTTCATGTGTTCCACCAATAGACTTCCCGTAGATCATGGTTCATCTTAATGGCACCCAAATGAATAAAATATCTGGAACTATGGGCTTCTGTAAGGATCTGCTGCCTCAACTCACCCATATTTGGAACACATAAGAGACCCTGGTAACAAAGCACACCGTCTCCCCCTTGGGAGAACACCTCAACTCGCTGCTGATGAACTACACCATTTAACTGAAGTAATGTAGGATAACTATCATGTTTCTCCTTAACCTTTGCTAACAATGAAGATTATGATCTACTTAGAACTATCACACCACCATCTGACATGTTCATAAGGCAAACTACTAAGAGAGAAAGCTGGTGAACATATTTGGCTAATTCTTTCTTCTCTTCCTTTACATGTGCCACACTACCCATGAATAGACTACCGAGGGTGTCAACCAAGACACTGGCGTTACACGGATGGTAGAGCACATTCATGTCATAGTCTTTGAGGAATTCAAGCCATCTCTTCTGACGAAGATTCAACTCTTTCTAGGTGAACACATCAACATGAACACTATACAAGTAGTATCTCCACATCATTAGGGCGAACACTAGATGAATCACAATAAACCACATACCCGTCTGAACTATCTGGTAAAGTCAAGACATGAGTTGTAGTCAACCTTGTCTTCAATTCTGTGAAGCTTTTCTCACACTCATCTGAGCACTAAAACTTGACCTGCTTTTGAGTCAACTTGGTCAATGGGGAAGCTATGGATGAAAATCTTTCAACAAGCCTCTAGTAGTAACCGACCTAACCCAAGAAACTTTTGATATCATTCGGAGAGGTGGGTCTGGGCTATTATTGTACGACCTTAATTTTATGAGAATCCACTCGGATCCCTTCGCTGGATACCACATGACCAAGAAAAGCGACAAACTGTAACAAGAATTCACAATTGCTAAACTTAGCGAATAGCTAGCGATCTTTGAGGGTTTGCAGAACAACTCGCAGATGAGTCGTATGCTCTTCCTCACTCCGAGAATAAATGAGGATATCATCAATAAAGACAATGACAAAAAAGTCCAAATACTATTTGAACACTTTGTTCATTAAGTCCATGAAAGCTGCATGAGCACTCATTAGTCCAAAAGATATAACTACAAATTCATAGTGACCATACCAAGTCCTTAAAGTTATCTTTGGGATGTCACCATCTCTAACTCCGAGCTGATGATAGTCGGATCTCAGGTCTATCTTAGAAAAACAATTAGCACCCTTGTCAAACAAGAATAAATACTGGGGATGCGATACTTATTCTTGATTGTGGCTTTGTTCAACTGGCAATAGTCAAAGCACATCCTGAGAGGACCATCTTTTTTTCTCACGAACAACACTAGAGCACCCCAGAAAGAGATGCTAGTTGTCTGATGAAGCTCTTATCTAGAAGGTCTTTCAACTATTTTTTTAATTTCTTAAGCTTAGTCGGAGCCATTCAGAGGAATCGATATAAGTTGGGTATCTGAAAAGAGATATATTCTGAAGTTGATTTCCCTCAAAGGAGGATCTCCGTGAAGATCTTCTAGAAACACTTCTCAAAACTCATTCACCATTGGGACTGACTCAAGAGTTGGGGTTTCAGAGTTTGAATCCTTAACCCGAATAAGATGATAGATATACCCTTTGGAAAACATTTTCCTAGCCTTAAGGTAAGAGATAAATCTACCTACATGCACAAAGTTACTACTCTTCTACTCTAAGACAAACTCGTTTGGAAGGTGAAAACTGAAAGATCCTAGTTCTTCAATCGACTGAGGCATAATAGGGATGTAACAAATCCATGCCTAAAATGATATCAAAATCTACCATCTCTAACTCTACAAGGTCTGCTGAGGTGACTTTTTGGGAAACTGTGATAGTGCAATTTGTATATACCCGTCTAGCTATAATTGAGTCGCCAACTGGAGTAGAGACTAAGAAGGGTTCTGAGAGAGTTTCTGGAATAACACTGAAGTTTAATGCTATATAGGGAGTTACAAAAGAAAGTGTAGCCCCTGGATCTAACAATGCATAAACATCTAAATGGTCTGAAGAGCATACAACATGTTCTAGCGCTGACCACCATCTTTACCAGACGAGGCACCCTGCTGAGTGGGGTGACTTGCTAGCACTGCTGAAGTTGTAGACTTAGCCATGTTAATGTTACCTCCTTGTACTTTCCGTGCAAAAGGGCAATCCGAAGCCTATGACCTGACCACACCCAAAACACCCATCTTTGCCAGCAAGACACTCGTCTGGATGGTTCTTACCACACTTTGGACAAGATGGAAAAGTCATGTTACCTGAAGCACTCCCCTGAGACTTAGAGGTTGATGCCCTTCCTTTCTGATCTTGTCGAAACTTGGGGGATGGAGTGATAGCTGATGAATGCGCTAGGGCTGTAAACCTTTGCTAATATTGTGAGCGATTCCCACCGTCCGACTTATGCTGAGAGTATTCATAATTGCTTGTTCTATCCTTCTTGTTATCCTTAACCATTTCCTTGAGCTTATCTCCCTCAACCTACTGAGCATGGGTCATTAGTCTGAAGATATCCATATCCCTTAATAGCATAGCATTCCTGCACTCGGTCTTCACCAAATCGGATACTCCAAATAAGAACTTGCTCATTTATGCTCCCGGATCGGCAACCATATGTATAGCATACCCAGAAGGTGGGTGAACTTTAGCCCGTATTCTTGGACTGACATCGAACCCTGCCTCAAGAAGGCCACCCTAACTTTTGTGGCCAATTTTTTCTTGTTGTTGGTGCGAAACCGGGTGTCTCCTACTCAGGCATACAATGTACTTACATGGGACCACGCGGTTATGGTTGCATCCTTAGTTTCTGGATTTGAGATGGACTTTGTCCGCATGCTGATTGCGGAGATACACGAGAGGGCCTTCAAGGCCACCACCACCTTACCCTTCACATGTTTCAGTTGTGCAAGGATGCTGGAGTACCAATTTTTCACTGTGACAAGCTGGTTCAAACGACCAAGATCCTTGATATATGCCTGATTAAGGATGAGGTCAATGTAGCTACACTGCGCAGAGAGCCGTAGGTTGAGGTGTACCATTGGGAGCGAACTTGGTAGCAAATGTAGAGCACATGTAAGGTGAGGAGCCTGCCCCTCCAGTGACTACTGAGGATGCCCCGACTTCTTATTCTCCGACCGCCAGGTAGGCCCCTAGCGCCTCCAAAGTCACTCACTCTTCAAGGTCTGCTACCGTGCATCTAGCCCGTGTCCAGAAGCTGGAGGCCTAGATGACTACACTACTTCAGCATGTGAGGCCTTGGATGCAATGTGCGATTGAGGAGTCCGTGACTAGGGTTGAGCAGAGGATGGAACAGATGATGGACCGTAAGGTTCAGGCCGTTCACTAGTGTCTTGATGCATTTGAGTTGCGCATCTTGGAGTGACCAACCCCACCCACAGATGTCTCTATTTTCCAAAAGGAGTTAGCTAGTCTTCAAGCTGATCTTGACACCCTCTTAGCTCCACCAGAGACTGAGCCTGAGTTGGCCCACCATATCACCGATTGATAATATAGTGTTGGATGCTTTATTTGGAGATGAGATGCATCCGCCTACTTCTACCCATCATGCTGGGAAGCGCCCCCGCTCCAGTCGGGCTTCTGATGATACCGAGGCTAGGATAGTTAGCAAGAAGGAGCAACAAGAGACTGAGCACCAAGAGACTGAGGCAGCTCAGAAGGCATCCATCATTGATTAGGAGTTGCGGCAATAGAGGATTAGGGAGATTGGTGTTGGTGCCTCTAGCAGTGTGAACATTATTAATAGTGTGACTAGAGTTGATGTTAGCACTACTAAGGGTGCTGAGACAGTTGATGCGGGCACTACTGAGGGTGACCCGATTGTTGATCCAGCGGGCTCCGAGAAATTGGACCCACCCGCTTGTTGATAGATCTTTGGCGCTATGCGCCATAAGTTTGCTTCACCCGATCCTTTATTATTTACTTTTTGTGTATTGGGGACAATTGCACACTATTTTGTTGGGGTGGGGTAAATGGGTTGTGAGTGATATGGTAAAGTCTGAGTAACCCAACTCATAATCCTCTCTTGGGGTTTTCTTGCCTGTGTTCTTTTTTTCCAAGAGACTATTTTTAATTTCTGTCGAATCGGCATGTTTAGGAATGTATGTGTAAGAGTGAGTAGAAAAATGAAAGCATGATGGCATGAAAACCATGAGAAAAATGATCCCTGTCCAAAAATATTAAATTGTGCTAGATCTGTAGTCTTGATGAGTTGAATGTGTAGGATCTCAATGTGACATGATAAGAACCGATTTGACATCATGACTTAAGCTAAAACTTGAACTGGGTAATCTGATAATGAAACAATGTGCCAAGAGTGTGTGAGAAAAGTTGAATATTCAGACAGTTTGTGCCAATCTAGAACTTGCCCCGTTGGTCATGCTAAGATGATCTAGGCTAGAAGTTGGGAAGTAATCATACCCCCTTGTTCAAATTAGTCCACTTAAGCCTAAAATGATCCAACCAAATGAAATCAATGTTCCCTTTGATCCAAACATTTGAGCCTTAAATAGACCTTTTCTTTTGATTCACCTAACTCACCTTCCTTTAAAATATTGTCTTGGCCTCGGTCCCTCCTTGAACATGTGTACCTTGACTTAGGCCAAAACCTTAAGTTGAGGGTGGCTAAGCCAAAAAGTTACCTTGATCTTGGCCTTGTTCCGACATTGGACATTGTGCACCTCAACTAATGCAAAATCCATAAGTTTAGGGTGGCTATGAAAGAGGAAACCAAAATAAAAAGGGTATGAAAAGAGTTGTGTGTTGAAAAGAGAAAAAGAAAGAAAAAGGATGTGACTTTGTGCGATAGAAGCAAAAAGATGATAAATAATAGTGTTGAAAGAAAGAAAGAAAAATAAAGCGAAAGAAAAAGAAGAAAGTGAAAGATAAGAGTTAAAAAGTCAAAAGTCACATCCATGTTGAAAAGAGTTAAGGGAAAGAAAGTAAAATGAAAGGATGCCAAAAATAGGTCAAGGAAGAGGTAAAAAGCAAGTGTAATGTCAAAGAGAGCAGAAAGTCACTAGACCACACCTGACCCTGATCCTACGTTACAAGCTAAGAAAGTCCTATACTGATCCTAACAACTAGTTTGGAGAGTCTAAGCAGTGAAAATAAGGGCAAGTCTATGGTATTGAGCACTAACTGTACTTGAATTCACTTCTGAGCGTGAGTGTTGAATGAATCCTAAAACTCTAAAATTCATATCTTCTGTGTGAAAAGGATTTCGTTTGAAGTGAGGGAACTAGTTACATTGTCGGAAAGTTGGTACATTGGTGATTGTTAAAAGTGTATGTTGTGGTGTCTGTCGGTCAATCTGTATCATATTTTGATCCGCATGAGTTAGCTTATTGAGTCTAAGAGAAAGATTTGCATTAGAAAAGGGAGTCGGGATAGAAAGCCATGTGATTGCTTGAGTTTGAATGCCTGCTTCTACATAAGTGTCGTTTAGAGTCTTAGTGTGTCGCTTGAGGACAAACAACGAATTTAAGATGAGGGTATTGATTTACCGTGAGTTTACGGTATTTTTAATACATTTCACTTAAGAGTTGTGTGTGTCTAGGGCCATTTTGTATTAGAATTAATGGTTATTGTGTCATATTTGCAGGAAATAGGTTTGGAAGAGTTCGAGAGAGATGACAACTAAATTTCTGCAAAAGGAGCCACCCACGGAGGTGACTTACGGACTGTAGGTCCAGTCACAGTCCATCGTGGGTAGGCGTGGAATGATTATAAGGGAAGTCTGACTATGTGTGGAACCACAGAGGGCATTGACAGAGCGTAGGTCGACCCACGGGCCGTCTTGCACATCCGTCGTTTGTATCAGAGATTTGAAGTTCCCATACCTGATGAAAAGTTTTAAGTGTGGAGCCATGAAATGGGACCCACAAACCGTAGGTCAACCTACGGTCCGTACTGCACACCCGTCGTTTGCATCTGAAAGTTGAAGGTTCCAGCCTTTGTAGAAAAGTTCTAAGTCTTGAGCTATGGAAGGGACCTACGGACCGTAGGTCTAACCACAGTCAGTAGGTCAGTCTCGTTGATCGAAGCCGCGTCCAGCAGTTTTATTTCCTTATTTCGTTTCCTTTTTGTGTAGGACAAGTTTTTCTATTAATAAGGTATGTAAACCTCGTTTTTAGGGGTTAGACATTATTGTTAACTTTTAGTTCTTGGTATTTTCTTGGGAATTAACTTGCAAACTTTAAAATTTTGATTTCCGGATTTCGGTTTATAAAGATTTTGTCTTTGAATTTCAATTGGAGATTACGGGTTTCTTCTACTCATTACGTAGTTCATGAATTCTTATTCTAAAAATATGAATTGTGTTCTTCCAAGTATGAGTAACTAAATCCACAACTAGGGTTGTGGGAACCATGAGCGATTAACAAAGTATGAATAATAACTAAGTAATTCTTGAATAGTGTTGATGCATGAATTGATAATTTTTCGCTTAGAAGTCTTTTTAACGAGTGCACGCATTAGAACTCACATTGTTGCTACTTGCCGGAACAAGGAGGTAGTTAATAAGAAAAGAATTATCAATAGAGATTTAGTGTAATACTATCTAATAGTCTAATGTCAATTGGTGCGAGGGTGAAAACTAAGTCATACATTGATGTAATGTCTAATATGAGGTAAAGGTAAGGGTTAGTAAATTATACACACATAGCCGGACTAAGGTGCAGGATGAAAATTTCCTATTTGGCGGACCAAGCACTTAGGGATACATATCTTACCACTTTGCATGTGATACACTAGGATATGATTACTATTATTAGGATTACCGCATTATGAGCTTATGGGGAACACATACACCCTAATTTCTCTCTCTCATTGATAACAACAAAGTTTCGAATCCTTCTCACTTGTTACTTAACAACAATCAAGTTATTTGTTTCACAACCCCCCCCTTACTTACTTGTCTCGGAAATAAGTTGACTAAACGAATATAATAGTGAGTTAAGTTTAAGTCTAAACCATATTGTTCGTGGGATCGACCCCAACCTACTAGTTGGGTTTGTTATTTGACAATGATCGCTTATACTTCTTTAGGGAGGTGTAATTTGAGAGTATCAGAGGTCCATAAGATCATCCATTTGCAAAACATAGCAAATCAAATGTCAGACGCATTTATTGATTTGAAAAGGATAACAAAGTCACATAATTGTGCAGTGAATGTGCCTATCCGGATTGACGTCCCAAAAGGACCATCTACAAGTTTCATGGCTTCTGAATCACAAACACGCCTGAAGCGTGGTAGACCATTGGGTAAAGGATAAAAATCCTAGAAAAAGAAGTACGAAAAATGACACTACAAAAGAATCCCGCGAAGAGATTCAAGATATGATTAATCCTAATATTCCTGAAGAGATCAGTGAACCCGAGACTGAAGTGAATGAAGAACTTTCAATAAGTTTTACGGGTGATGGGATAAATTTAGATCGATAAAAAATTATAGTGGATAAGGTTTTCACATATAATGTTGCACTTAATCTTATGCAAGACAGTGAGGATCTTGAGCCTAAATCTGTCGAAGAATGCCGATGAAGATGTGATTGGCCAAAATGGCAAGAATCAATTCAATCAGAATTAGACTCACTTGCTAAACGTGAGGTTTTTGGACCTGTAGTCCAAACCCCAAATGGTGTAAAATCGGTTGGCTATAAATGGGTTTTTGTGCGAAAGCGAAATGAGATAAATAAAATTGTAAGATACAAGGAACGCCTTGTTCCGCCTCTCAACGACCCAGTGTCGACTATGAAGAAACATATTAACTGGTTATGGATGCAATAACTTTTCGATATCTCATCGGTTTAGATGTACATGAAAACTTTGAAATACATCTGATGGATGTGGTTACAGTTTATCTTTACTGTTCACTTGATAATGAAATTTATATGAAAATTTCAAAAGGACTTAAAATGCTTGAAGCATATAGTTCAAAATCTCGGGAAATATGTTCAATTAGATTACAAAAATCATTATACGGCGTAAAACAATCAGGGTGCATGTAGTATAATCGCTTCAGTGAGTACTTGATAAAACAAAATTATATAAACGACGCCATTTTTCCTTGTATTTTTATTAAGAAAACAACATCGGGGTTTGTTATTCTTGTTGTTTATGTTGATGACATTCATCTCATTGGAACTCCAGAAGAGGTCCAAAAGGCAATTGAATATCTAAAGAAAGAATTTGAGATGAAAGACCTTGGAAAGACAAAACTTTGTCTTGGTCTACAAATTGAACATTTAGCAGACGGGGTCTTCTTCCAACAATCTGCCTATACTGAGAAAATCTTGAAACATTTTTACATGGACAAAGTACATCCATTAAGTACTACAATGGTTGTTCGATCACTTGAAGTGAGTAAAGATCCACTTTGACTTCAAGAAGAGAATGAGGAACCTCTTGGTCCTGAAGTACCTTATCTTAGTGCAATTGGTGCACTTATGTATCTTGCTAATGCTACGAGATCTGACATAGCATTTTCTGTTAATTTGTTAGCAAGATAAAGTTCTTCCCCTACACGAAGACATTGGAATGGAGTTAGACATACATTGTGATATCTAAAGGGGACTAGTGATATGGGTTTATTTTATACTAACAAAGATAGTGCAGATCTTGTTGGTCATGCAAATGCAGGTTATTTATCTAACCCACATAAAGCTCGATCTCAAACAGGCTATCTGTTTACATACGGAGGTACTGCTATATCATGTCGATCTATGAAGCAGTCCATTGTCGCTACTTCTTCAAATCATGCTGAGATAATAGCTATTCACGAAGCAAGTAGAGAATGTGTATGACTGATATCAGTGATACATTTTATCAACGAAAGATGTGGTTTGAAGTGTGATGTCAAGATATCCACAATGCTCTTGAAGAGAATGATGCATGCATAGCTCAACTAAGAGGAGGCTTCATAAAAGGACATAGAACGAAACACATTTCACCAAAATTATTCTTCACTCATGATCTTCAGAAGAACGGTGATATTGATGTACATCAAATTCGTTCAAGTGATAATCCAGCAGATTTATTCACCAAATCTTTACCAGCCTTAACTCTAGAGAAGATGGTACACAAGATTAGAATGTGAAGACTTAACCATCTGAATCGTGGTTTTTATCAGTAAAATATGTGTTGCACTCTTTTTCCTTAGTCTAGATTTTGTCCCACTGGGTTTTGGTAGAGAGGTTTTTAATGAGGTAGCAATCAATGCGTATTATGAATGTCTATGTATATTTTTGTTCTTTCAACTTTTCCTTTTACATGGACATCCAAGGAGGAGTGTTGTAAAACTAAATGGATGTCATGTGGGGTCACCCCTTTGATTGTCATCACTTACCATACTAAATGGATGTCATATGGGCCACCCATTTTGACATGTGTCATCACTTGGCCAAGTGGA
This sequence comes from Solanum chiquidenum, assembly GCA_029582725.1. NCBI lineage: Eukaryota > Viridiplantae > Streptophyta > Magnoliopsida > Solanales > Solanaceae > Solanum > Solanum chiquidenum. Next base: position 3,022 of record JAJOOS010001009.1, on the reverse strand, counting down.
TAACTTCCTAATAGCCAAGTGTTAGTTTGTATATTACTAATTGGCTATAAATAGCCATTACTTTTATTCACAAAGGGAGAGAGATATAAGAAAAAATTGGAATAGATTATGCTCTCCAATGAGTCCATGATTTGGACTCATTTAGGGCTTTATTTTAATAGATTTAGTGTCCTCAAATGCAGATTTTGTGCCAATAACTGATGTAAATCCTTGAATTTCAGGTATTTGGATTGAGTAACAAAACATGGACACTATTGAGCAAAAAGGAACAAGGCAGCTGAAAGAACGAAGAAAAGAGAGCCTGAGGATCGCCTAATCCATTGGGTGAGTCGATGAATGGTCATTGTCTCACCTAATGTTCCAGTGTGCCGAGACTTGAAGGAGAAAATCAAGTTGGCAATAGAAAGGAGTAGTCGGCGAGTCGCCGAACGGTTCCGCGATGCAATGCCATATCTCCCAAAGTACAAAACGTGAAGATGTTGAAGGTCAAAGCAAAAAGGCGATGGAATTGACCAAAGAACGGATTGCCGAGTGGATCGGCGATCCTGACTTATTGTGCCGAATGGTCCTTCGCAACATATTTTTGGGCGACTATAAGTACATTTTTGAATTCTTAGTTTAACATCCAGTTTAGAATTTATCATTGTAATTGTTTAGTTTTCAAGTTGAGAGCTTAGAACTAAGTTTGGAGACATTTTTCCTTAGCTTTGAAGATTTTTATTTCTAAGAAATTGGAAGTGGGTGTTGATGATTCTTCGTATTAGACCTTTGTAAATACTATATCAATCCTACCCAGTTGATGGAAACACAACTTGGTAACGATTTTTACCTTTTTATGATGTCTAGCTAAAACCTCAATTCTTGGGGTGTGATTATGTGATTATGGGTTGATATAACTGTTGGGTATTGTTAATTGATAGTTTAATTGTTGTTTAAAGGTGTTTTCATTCAGTAATTGTGGTTGAAATTAATGGGTTGTAGTTGCAAATACAATCCTAACTTCGTGTTTTTGGATTGCTAGAGAGAGAGGTTTTAAAACCAAAATTACTGAATCGATGGTCTGTGGGTATTGGGTTGTTATGGGTTCAGCTCGAGAGAGTGAACCCTAAACCTTTTTCCACACATTCAGCTCGAGAGAGTGAATGGACTAAAGTGAAGGTTGTGCTTAATTGTTGCTTATTGGTGTTCGAGAGAAACCAATTTGATTCGGGGTAAATTGTTCGAGAGAAAGTTTATCCCCACTAAAGTCTAGCTTAATCATTGGTTTACTGTTGTTTACTATTAATTGCAATTACCCGGTTGTCTATCTTAGCGCATAATCCAATCACATCCCAAGAATCCCATCTCCATAATTGTTATTTTCGTATTATTTGTTGTTTTAGGTGATAATTGAAACCAAACCCCTCTAATATTCGACACTTGTGTCGCCTATAATTTAAACCATGCTTTTATTCGTAAATGTTTTTAGCTATGACTGACTTGAGCATATTCTTACTTGCCTATTGATTCTCAATTACAAACCACTCCATTGGGACTCGACCCCAACTCACATAGTTGGATTATATTACTATTGAACGATATTGACACTTAGTATTGGATGAAGTGTCCTGATACGTGAAATCACTCTCTCTTGTTCTTCTTTTAAATCTAGTTTATTAATATAAATTTGTTAAGCTAGTTATTTCATAACAAAGCCATGTTATTCAATTTCTTTTAGATTTGCTCAAAATGGTCAAATGTCAACATGTTTATAATTTCTTATTCTTCTTTCTTCCCTTTTAAATAAAAGAATCTATAAAGACTACTCACAAAATTGAACTAAAATTAGAAGATCTACTTTAAAATTTAAAATTATAAGATAAGCTCACTAATAATATTAAATACAAAATAAAATTTACTCACACTTAATTCAAATTTAAGATTTATAAAATAACGTGACATGTAAAAATAAATTTAAAATGTGATATATACTACCCACTCAACAACAATAACAATAAAATTATAAGAATCATCTAGTTTATATGTATTGACCTTGATCAATATCAACCCAAAGAATCATGTATTAATTTTGTAGTTTCACATCTTTATGTTATGAGATAAGTTTTAAAAACACACCTAAATTATACCTTTTTTTTTAGTTTCATACCTAAACTATTGAGAGTGTGATTTTTATACCTAAACTATCACTTTTTAATTAAAGAAACACACCTCTCTCTTTTATATCACTCTCATCATGGTGTGTGTAATACACTCTCTTTTATTTTAAAAAATTATCACATGGACAAAACATTCAACCTTGATAAAAATTAATTAAATTATTAGTATTAGTTAAAATTAAAAAATTATTATCCAAACGAATAATATTTTTTAAAAATAAAATAATATCAATTTCTTTTTTTTTTGTGGGGGGGATGAGTGGGAAGTGATGGATGGGGTAAGAAAAATATTTTACATTTTATTTTATAAAAGAAATATTATTTTTTTGGATAATAATTTTTTACTTTTTAATGTTAACTAATACTAATAATTTAATTAATATTTGTCAAGGTTGAATATTTTGTCCATGTGCATGGAGTGTGATGTGATAATATTTTAAAATAAAAGAGAGAGTGTATTACACACACCATGATGAGAGTGATATAAAAGAGAAAGGTGTGTTTCTCAAACTAAAAAGTGATAGTTTAGGTATAAAAATCACACTCTCAATAGTTTAGGTGTGTTTTTGAAACTTATCTCTTATGTTATATGTATTTGATAAGTTGTGAATCATTACTTATATTTATTAATTAATTAGTAAAGGGTAGCATGTGCCGTGTACGGGCCCAATAATACTACATTAAATATTGGAAAAATTACTTGGATGAGTGTCTTTTAATAAATAATTACTGATTTTAGCGATACTTTTTATTTATTACCATTTATAGCAATACTATGTTAAATCAGCAATATGTATTAAAAGTGAATTAAGTATGCAATATATATGTATTATAATTATTTTTAAAAATATATTATGCTTATTTGG
>JAJOOS010001008.1:0-34919 GCA_029582725.1 Solanum chiquidenum | reverse complement strand
AAAATAGATCTTTTGAACCACAAGACTTGGAAAATAAGCCATCCAATTCCATTGTAATCCAAAGTTCACCTGCAAATAACAAGATAGCAAAAAATAGATCTTTTGAACCACAAGACTTGGAAAATAAGCCATCCAATTCCATTGTAATCCAAAGTTCACCTGCAAATAACAAGATAGCAAAAAATAGATCTTTTGAACCACAAGACTTGGAAAATAAGCCATCCAATTCCATTGTAATCCAAAGTTCACCTGCAAATAACAAGATAGCAAAAAATAGATCTTTTGAACCACAAGACTTGGAAAATAAGCCATCCAATTCCATTGTAATCCAAAGTTCACCTGCAAATAACAAGATAGCAAAAAATAGATCTTTTGAACCACAAGACTTGGAAAATAAGCCATCCAATTCCATTGTAATCCAAAGTTCACCTGCAAATAACAAGATAGCAAAAAATAGATCTTTTGAACCACAAGACTTGGAAAATAAGCCATCCAATTCCATTGTAATCCAAAGTTCACCTGCAAATAACAAGATAGCAAAAAATAGATCTTTTGAACCACAAGACTTGGAAAATAAGCCATCCAATTCCATTGTAATCCAAAGTTCACCTGCAAATAACAAGATAGCAAAAAATAGATCTTTTGAACCACAAGACTTGGAAAATAAGCCATCCAGTTCCATTGATTCTCAAGCTGCATTGGATGAGGAGAATTTTATATACATGAAACTTAGAGAAATAGCTCTTGATCGTGAATGGCAAGCGCTCTCCAGAAACGGCATTCAGAAGAAAACACCAATGCAGGGATAAGTTATAATGATGTAAACATTGATCAAGCAGGTTTTGGATAGAAAATTGTCTCTATTCCAGGTTTCGAAAGACAATTTCTCCTTCTATTCCAGGTCAACAAAATCCAGAATGGAAGCTCTATTGAAACTAAGGCAAAATAGAAACCATTTCTCACGAGAAGTTACACTAATTTTTGAAACTCCTCATCGTTCGTCGTTGTCTCAGCCATCTAAATTGCCTGAAGTATAAATATTTCAGGCTAATCAAACAAAAAGATCTAATCATACATTCTTATATGACTTAAAAGTAAATAAACAATGTAGACCTCCTCCTTCCATAAAAAACTCCAAAATCAAAACCATTACACAATCATAGACCTCGAAGCTATTGACAATGCAAGGTGGCAAAACGTACACAACATATCATACGGCTAATATCCAAGAAGATGGAAAATAGCTTTAATAATATGAAAACTTCTATTACTGAAAAGGAAAATTATCAATTGAAGTCCAAAGATAAATCCTCCTTTTAGAGAGAAGACATGATGTGATGACATCTTTAGTTGACGAAAGAGAGAGAATTTGTACCAAGAGTGCGCCAGGCAACATATTGATATGGTCTAGGGTTTCTTCAACTCCATTATTTAACCTATTGGAATGGCGTGAAGCCATGATTTGTCATTTTTAAAAGGAGGGAAATGAATACTATCAACAATTGAAAAAGGCATTAATGGAACAATAATTAACTAAAACATGTTGTAAGGGAAAGTGCGAAATATCTGAGAGATACCATTTGTTGGCTAAGAAGAGATGCACACATAATTGACAGTGTATAAAGTTTAAACTCTTTTACTTGCTGATGATATTGATAAATCCAAACTTAACCATAAATGACCATTAGTTAACGTGTAAATTCTCAAGAGCCTGTATTCACCCACTTTGCTCTCAAGCCAACAAAAGGGCCAACTATGACAAAGTCTAAATGACAATTAACTGCTAAGTTTTTATGTTGATTTTCTCAGCCCACCGCAATCGACTCTTTTATTCTGAACTTGAGACCAACTATGTCAGATTGCTTAGTAGATTTTTTTACAAAGCAATAACTAGTAAACCGTACATTTTTGCCTCTTAGTTTGTTAAAAACTGAAAGAATATAGAGAAAATTTACTAGATAAGATCGTATGAGAAATTTTCTGAATTGTATTTTTCCTTATGTATCTATTACAAAGCTATTGTGTGTTATATATCAGTAAGAGCAGCACTGAAGTGTAAAGAAAAAAAAGTATGTAACTAACTACAGCTGGATAACAACAAATATCTATACATGTGTATTTTTACAGCAAAACTGGAGAACTTAAAAGAACTGGGCCTAAATTAAATTTGTTGAATGACACACAGATTTCAAATGAGCCCAATCGAGCTTTACTTAAGTCCACATTTGGTCCCTTTTTCTTCTTTCCTCTTCTGAACATCGTCTTGTTCCTAAGTGCTCATTATTCACCGGAAACATATAACACCAAAACTCGCACCCGATGTCGCTTTAAGAAAGAGAAATGCAATGGGGCCATTATATGTCATAGAATGGTACGCTAATGTACAGTCCGACAAGAAAATGTAGCTAACAAGAACCTTTTTCTCTTGACGACCGATACATAAGGCACCATTTGCTTTATCAATTTGTCGTGCGTTTAGCAATGACTTGTATTTTTTATGACAAGACAAGTAAGGCCACTGGCGGCGCAGAACGAACTAATCCGCGGCCACATAATTAAGGGAGCCATTGAAAGGTGACTAAAACACCAGAAACGGGGACTACCCAAGCTAATGATAGAGGCAAGAACACTTTCCGGCCATGTCCCATTAATTGAGGATTGGGGAATTGCTGCGATTCTTCCTGAATAGCCTGGATTCTCCCGTCGAGAGTCACTTTGAATCCTATCCCTTCTTAGTCCCAGCTAACCAAGATCATTCCAACTCCCTATGAGCTCATAGTCGCTAAGAGGAAGAAAAGTTTTTCCCATTATTTCCAGGGGAAACTGAACTCAAGTGAAGTTAAGCCAAGTCTGCATCGCACCTTTGCTACCGGGCAGAAAAGCCATTGTTGCTTGCTGCTTGCAGGCTCAAAAATTTCTCTTTCGCCTCTCCGGCGTACCTTTGAACCGTTGAGCGAGAACCCTTCCACACGGAACTCCCGGATCACTATGCTCAAGTAAAAATTGAATTTTTGTATGATTATTATCAAAATCTCCTCATTTCTCTCTTGTCATATATTAGCTGAAGCAACAAATTGTTTTTTCGTCTCGGACAATCCTCACTCAGTGAGTTAATTATTGGAGTAGAGTCTGATCCAAAATCAAAATTCCTTTTTACTTTTTTTTCCCTCTTATATATGTGGAATTTGATTAATTAAATGATCAATATGTAATTTGGCTTTGTAATATTTCATTCATCTTTTTGTTCTTATTAGCCATACACACAATAAAAAACTTCAGCAGTAGTTTAATAAGCTTGAACAGCTGATGCTCAAATAGCCACTGAGTTACCACCAACGGACGTAGTGGAGTGGATGAGATTGTTCCTAGCTTAACTAGAAGTCTCAATTCTAAGCCCTGTGTATGGAAAAATCTTTGGTATGTAGCGTCAGGGGCGTATGCAGGAGGAGGTCACCAGGTTCACGTGAAACCCATGCTTCCCTCTCTAAATTATATATAGTAGTGTTATATTTTTTTAAAATATTTAAATATAGATGTATGAACCCACACTCGAAGTATTATATAATGCAATAATGATTGGAAATTTGAATCTTATATCTATCTTGCTTATTTTTCTTTCTAAAATTGGATAACACCTCTGTAAGTGGTTATTGGTAGCATTTTATATAGCTTTAATATTTTCAAAATTTTCAAGTTTGTCGCATTGGAAATTCCTAATTTTTTTAGTACCGAATTTTTTTATATAATTAAACCAAATGTGTATATTAAAACTAGTAGTACCGGATGATATAACATACGATCAATGGGTTCAGTCAATCGATTTTAGTGATAAAAACCTAAATGTCGAACCGATTAAATTTATATCTTAGATTCACATTTTTTGTAAAAGTGCACCCATCATCTCGAAATCCTAGATACGCCGTAGCGCTACCTCCGAATGGGCCCTACCTGGCATGAATCCATAATAGTCAGGTTCTAATGTAGGTAGCGGATACCACCTGTTTGAGATAAACAAACAGTACGAACCTCTTTCTTCCCTGAAAATGTCTATAAGGTACCACCTCCCAGTAATAATACCTTGCTGTTATCGACAAAGTTTAGATAACACATAATTTAATGAGCCTAATAATCAGACGAAAAGTGTGACTTGTTGATCTAGGGAAACAAGCCTAGCTACATATTCAGAAACATAAGTACAACTATACAAAAGTTTCATCAGACCAAGCAACCATAAAATTTGGGATGTCATAAGGGGAAAGATAACATTTCAGGTACACGAAAACAAAATACCTGCGATTTTGTCACGGAAAACTTTATCCTTCAAAGTGACCGCACATTTGGTTGAGGATTTTGGGCAACCTACCAATTTATGAAACAATCGAATAAGATATTGAGCAACACAGTTCATTAAACAACTCTTGCACGTTTCTCTCCTTGATATAATTAGAAACGACTCCAAAATCATTGCATTCTTTAGAAGAAACATTGAAAGTTTGAAAAGCTCATCATAATCCCATTCAAGATGCTCCTTCAAACGCATATTGGAAGAACTGACAATCTTAACATTCTTGAGGTTGGGAAACCTGACGCTTGACAGGAAATGAATATCATGTTCTTTGGCCAAATATCTTAATTCAAATGCGCATTGATCAAGATCCAATTGGAGAGAAAATACAGTCAAATGAAAATCATAATGTACAAAAGTTACAAAACAATGATTTACACTACAAGAGTCTGGTACAAGAAATTACATTCTCTGCAATTTGCACTATTTGGGGATTGACATATTATATGTTGTTTAAATTTCAAGTTTTTTGCTATTTTATTCTTACATCTTATTTCTTGGCAATAAAATTAATTTTGTGTTTTCGAGTTATTGTCTGATGCCTTATATAAAGGAAAAAGTATTTACTAACATTTTTAATTCGTCTATTGAGATTACATAAAAAATAGCCGAGTTGTGATAATGTATTCTCTCTTTCCTTTTACTAGTCTAGCATAAATTATGTACTCCTTTCGAAAAATCATTTATGAAGTACTTATTTTACACAGTTGCATATATTAATTTGGATTTGAAATCTAACTTAGATTACTAGTAATGTATTCCAATAAATTTTGGGAAATAATTAAATAATAAGGGTTTAAAATTGAAAAAAAAATCCGTTAATTTGTTAAAATAAACAAATAAAAGGAAAAACATATTTTTGAACATTGGACTGGTAAAAAGGAATGGAGGGAGTACTTGAATATGTTTCAAACATGTAGTTTGAATTTTGCTTTTTTTTTTCTTTTCCTATTATGATGTTATAGTGCTTTGTTCATTTGTCGACACTACTTTAAAAAAATCCTGTGTACAATATTGTTTGCATCCCTTTGAAAAACTGTTCATTTTGGGATGGGAGCAATGTTAAAACTTCCTAAAATGAATGTGCAAATAAAAGAACAAAAGTTGGAGGGAGTTACCGATGTAGTTTCCATATTTATGTTGAGTGTCTCCACATGAGGCGAGACTCCAAACATGATCTAGAAATAAAACTCTGTGCTATGCAAATCTAGAGTTAGACATTTGCCTTTCAATTCTGGAAGTGACCTCTCTTCAAACTACAGTAGTACCTGCTGTGGTGGAGTGAATGAAATAAGTGAAGGATCGAGAAACCAAGAACAATCAAAAAAGAAGAAAAATCTTATGTAGTCAAATAATGTTATGGCAAATCTGACCATCTAACAATGTAGCTGAAGGGTAGAAGAAGTACGCGACGACTTTGAAAAGTTGATAAAAAGATTGCGAAAAGTTTTGAGAGTTTTGTATTAATACCAGTAGTCTTTGTATATATAATGAGTGAAAATCCTCAAATTGTGTTATTATTTAAAGGGAAAAGACTCAAATATGTCATTGAACTTTCAGAAAAGATTCATCTATGTCATATGTTAAAAGTTTGGCTCATATATGTCAATGCTGTTAAAAAAAAAGGTTCATCCATGTCATTTAACTCAAGTTTTGCAGAATCATTTTTTACATCTCAAACAACTTTTAACACTTTTCAATTGGAGTTTTTGGATCAAATGTACTCTTTTTGCCTCTTCTTTCTTAAGAACACCAAGAACACATAAATAACATTAACAAATCTCAAATTTCAAACTTCTTTAATTCTTCCCGAAATTACCTCAAATTTCAAAAGTAGTTTCCCTCCGAGCTAGATACCAAAACTCAATATCTTTTGAGTGCAAATTCAACCTATATTTGTGAACTAGTATTGCTTGTTAGAGGTCTCGAAAATAAACCTCAAATCACCGTCAAGATTGCCATGTCAATAGTTGCCTTCTCGTAAGCCAGGAGCATTAAATAACTCCAATAAGAACTCCTACACTATTTCGAACTTATCCCACTGAATAAATCAGTTATTCAACACAACATTTCAGCACTGCTCTAATGCCTTAAACCCCTTAACGACATGTCCGTGATAAAAATCCATCCCCTGCTTCTTCATAGATCCTTCACTTACCAGTTATTTTTTGTGACTTTTTAAAAAAAAATTATGTGTTACTTATTTGGATGAAATAAATGGAGTTATTTTAGTGTGTGATTATCAAGCAGTGTATTCTAAGGTACAAATAAAAAATCTATTGGAGGGCTCTTTCAATTCAGACATGAATGAAAAAAAGATCTATTGGTGTCATTATTTGCATTCCAAGGTTGTCCCATGGGAGAGTAGTTATTACCATGGTTGTTGCGGTGATACTGATTGTGGCCACCTCGACCCCTGTACGATCTACCATGGCCTCTTAGAGAGTTGTTATTCATCTGACAGGATTTTGTTTATATATCACCATGAAACGAAAACTGAGAAATATTAGCCACAGGTGTCTCGCCTACAGTAAGGAATATCTAGGGAGGACATGGACGAGCCATGAAAAACTCATGGTTCAGCAATAGACTATGAAGCTTGGAGTATGAAACTAGTTCAGGTCGCGCAGATAGTGTAGTACCAACTGTTGGGAAAGACAAGCACTAACAAAGGTGCACAACAGGGTGGTAGCGGAAGAATACCCAAGTCTAAACTTTCCCTTCTATTTTTGGATAAAGAGGAGACAATCAAATTCAAACACGAACACTGTTTAGGGCAGCAAGTATATCAACAAAACAAATATGACAAGACAAAGTTAAATCAACCATACGAGACACCAAAATTTACGTGGATAACCTCTTTGGAGTGAAAAGTGGAAACCACGGGACCAAAGCTCCACAAGAATTAACAAGAGTTACTATACGTTCTCCAAAATGACCACCAAAGAAGTGCCAAACAACGAGCAACAATAACTACACGATAGCACAAAAATCACCAAAATGTAGCTACTGTTCACGAGATGAAATCTGGAGCTACAGGACTCCTAATCCACCTCTGTCAGTTCCCAATCAAAGATTAAGTTGAAAAGAATAATCTATCCAAAATTCAGCTCAATCGGACTAAAAGCAAACAAGGAAGCTCACTTTGAAGTTGGCTGCTTGGGCTGAAAAGTAAGTGCGAACAAAGAAAATGTAGCAAGACTATTTATACTAATGAAGCTTAGTATAAATATACTTCGACTCCAATACCTCAAATCAATTTTGCAAATTCTCTACATTGCTCCACAATCCATATCCTGTTCAACAAACCCAGAACGGAAGCTCTATTGAAACAAAAGGAAAAATAGAGACTATTTCCCACGACATGTTACACTAATTTTTGAAACCCTTCATCATTCATCATTGTCTTAGCCATGTAAATCCCGTCTGAAGTATAGATATTTCAGGCGAAACAAACAAAGAGATCTAATTAGACATTCTTATATGACTTAAAAGTAAACAAATGAAGAACAAAATGATATGTCCATCGCCTGATCTTTCTCTCTCTACTTCTCTCCACGGCTTTCTAACACTTATATCTCAGACTGCGGGTCTCTCGCACACTCCACCGGGAGGGGTGCTTCCGGCGCATCCTGACTATGATAACACTCTGCAACCAGGGGTGAAGCAACTCCAACATGGAATTGAAGAAAAAGTCTCTTATGCCTCTACTATTACGAATCCCTCTTCATCAAAAATCGAACCGTACCAGACATGAGAAGGAAAAGATCATCATAGAACAATCTACTCATAACAGTAAACCAGCTGTAATCTTCAAAGCCAAAGATTACTACAGCATTATGGCAGAAGACTGCAAGTATACCTTGGTGGGGCAATTTTTGAAATCCAGGCCACAAATTGATCAGATTAGGTCAAAATTCAAAGAAAAGGTGAGTATGAAAGGGTCTGCGAAGATTGGATTCTTCGACAACTATAATGTGTTCATTGACCTGATTAATCAAGAGAGTTCTAGTAATCAGAAGGAGGCTGAAGATTGTTTAGTTTCCAATCCTAACAACAACAACAATATCGACAATCATGTTCACAACAAGGATAACAAACCAGGAAAAAGAAAGGTCATGGACAAAAACGAAGATAAGTAAAGTGGAGATCCAAAAACTCTATAGTCTATACATAGACTCAAACAAATTATCAACATCAATAAAGTGGTATTTGTGGCTATTTTTGAACCATTTGTTGATGTGGGTAAGATAGAAGGCTACATGAGATTCCTAGGATTTCATCACTGTTTGGCTAACAACAATACTGAAATTATATATGGAAGAGAATGACCAACATCTCACTCTCAAACTCAAAGATTATCCTACTGATCCTGGTACTTTCATTATCTCTCTGTATGCTAAGTGTACTACAAGGCAGAGAATAATTGTGGGATAGCATTGAGAATATCAACAACCTCATTAATGGTCCATGGTGCATTGGAGGAGATTTCAATGTGATAATGGATCCTACTGAAAAGCTTGGAGGAAGACCTCATAGAGCTTACAAAAGTCTTGATTTTATCAGTACCATGGGTTCCTGTGGGTTCATAGGGGTCTAGATTCACGTGGTGTAATATGGAAGAGGCTCGACAGGGTATTCATCAATAATCAGTGGGCACAAGTTTTTTCCTTTAATATGGTTAAACATCTTGTTAATTGGGTCTGACCACATACATCTGCTGTTTTAACTGTCATAACAATAGTCAAAATTGCATCAAGTACTTCAGATTTCTTAACTTTTAGACAAAATAGTCTGATTTTTTGGATGTATTAGTTCAACACACTTGGAATACTAATATTGTTGGGAGGCAAAAATACTTATTCTTGAAGATGTTGATCTCAATAACAATAATGAGCAGGGTAGAGAAGATCTTAACAAAGGATACACATAATATATCAAATGGCTTGGTTTGCAAGAATCTCTTCTTAAACAAAAGGCTCATATTAACTAGTTAAAGGAAGGAGATTGTAATTCCAAGAATTTTCACACTATTTTGAGAGATAGAAGGAGAAGACTTCAATTTCACAGAATCAAGAATAATAAAGTTAGGTGGATTGAAGGAGAGGATATAACATTGCTAAAGCTACAGTGAAGCATTTGTTTAAGAAGAGGTTCTTGCAAACCACGCCATTGTAAGTAACTCTCTAATCAATTGTATTCCAAAATATATTACTGATGAGGATAATATTCTATTGTGTAAGATTCCTGATGAGCATGAGATCAAAGAGGCTGTCTTTAGCATGAGCATCGAGAACTCGCTAAACCAGATGGTTTTAATAGTATGTTCTATCAGACAATGCTGGAAATTATCAAAAATGATGCAAAAGTTTTTGTTATTAACTTCTTCAAAGGTGAAAATTTCACCAAATTCTATACTCACACTTGTTTAGCTTTGATTCCCAAAGTTGATTCTCCTTCTAACTTTAGTGAGCTTAGACCAATTAGTCTTAGTAGTTTTACTGATAAAATTATTTCTAAAATTGCTTCTAAAAGATTGAACCCTTTGCTTCATAAAATTATCTTTGATAATCAAAGTGGTTTGTTACTGGTAGACTTATCACTGAAATTAGTACAACAACTTTCTTACTTGCTGTAGAAAATTTCAGTAACTGCTATAAAAAGAACAACTTTTCAGTAATTACTATGAAAAATTAAGTAATTTTCATACTTGTTGTACTGAATTTCAGCAGTTACTTTAAAAATTCAGTAATTTCAGCAATTACTTTAAAAGAAAGCAAAAAATGGGTCAAATCCTCTCCTTCAACTAGTTCACAAACAAAATCACTATTCTTTTTCGATAATCTCAACAACACAATCGATTGAACTACTATTCAAAACCCATGAATATCAAAGTCAACTAAAAGAAAACAAAAATATCAATTCATCAATTTCAAAATATCATATTCACAAAAGTACAACAAAAGTGCATTAAAAATGTAGCAAAATAGCAGCAAAATGCATATTCACAAGCACCCCCTTCTTCATCACGCTTTCAACTCCTTTATGAATTAGAATCAACCCACTTCATCTGTAATTATTTTTTTAAAAAAAAAATTCACGTGTAAAAATGAAATATATAACACAAGAAAAATATTCGAAAGATGATTAGAATATAATTTTACCTTTACTATGCATTATCTCTGAACACCAATTCTCCTTTTTTGAAATAAGTACATCATCTTGTTCCTCCTCAGCTGATCTATCATCCACTACAAGAAAACACCTAAATTACGGGGTTTTTATTATGGAGGTGAATAACAACCCCAACAAATTGATTAAATTGAAGCGGTTAAGCTGTCCTCAATTCTGATACATATTCCAGAGCTTTAAACCCCTACAATTAATCTTTTGGGAAATTTTAATCGGGCACCTCTCCTCTCTATTTCTCATTTCTCCCTCATTCATCTTCTCTTACAAATCCTCGTAGCCGACGCACCGTAACACCTCAACTAAGGTCGATGAAGAAGAAATACAACACTTTGAAGCTAGAAACTGGAAATTCTCTGTTTATATTCAGGTCAAATCTCTCTTTTCCTTTCGTTTTTGATTTTCAGTTATCTCAAATCAACCATTTTTTCAGTTATCCCAAAATCTATAAATTTTGTTATAGTGAAGAAATGATAATTCACACATTACGGTTCAAAATGATTGTAATTGAAAAAAGTTCATCGATTTATCTGACTTTGTCGGAATTTGATTTTCCGGAGCTGAGGAAAATTAGGGTTATTCATGCTACCGACATGTAATTTAAGAGGTAAATCGTTCGTCTTCGGTATTTTTGATACCGACGTAAAAACGAGCTTCGTAAGGCCTTTAAGAGCAACTGAAGCTTCTACAATGTTTCAAGTCAACGGAAAAGCTAAAAGAATTGAACCGGCAGGATGATTCCAAGAGGACTTTCCTAAAAATGGTTGCAACGGCTAAACTGGCAGGCCTTTTAAAAAAAAACTTTCTTGTGCACATTTTTATGCTTAATAATTTTGCTTAGTAGGAAAATACTGATATAGAATTCAAATGTTCTCTATTCTGCTCTAAGTTAACATTATTGTGCCAATTTAAGTTGCTCTGCTGATCCATATTATGCTAAATCAATGTAAAAATGGCTCTTTTCTCGATATTGTTATCTAATTTTGGTTACTTGAGTATTTTTTTTCAGTTAGAGAAGTAAAATTCAACAACCAGGTATGACACCTTTTAGTTTCTGTTTCATGACCTTGTATGTTCTGTAATTTACTTGCCTCAATTTGGTATACATAATTTTAGATTAAGCATTGGTTCTCTTTGTTGTGAAGGTTATGTATTCTTCACAGGCTAGAAGGAATGGTAAGAAGTTCAGATATTGCTTATGAGTTTCTACTTCTTTTATCTTCTACTTTGTGCTTCCGATACGTATTTGATATCCACAGATTTGTTAGCATCATTAGAAGTAGCCTACTATTTTCTAACTAAAGGTATGTCCCTAACTAAACATACTATGATTTCACCTAATTTAAAATTTTTGTGTCTCGATTTTGACCTCTCTGAATATGATTACCATTGTTGTAACCTCTTCCACACAGGGTGATTGTAGAGTAGTTACTAAACTGTAAGTGTTGCATTTCCATTTCTAAATAGTCACTCTCTAGCTTATGGATATACTATCTGCCAATCGCTCTCTATTCTATGTTTGAACTATCTGAACTAATAATATCACTTTTTATAATTTGGCAGGGCAGTTATGTTGTTTCCATTGTTGGCCCATTTCCTACTGTCGACTAACTTATTGGATCTTCGGTTGTAAGATGCTTCTTGCTTCTTTAGCAGAATCTAATTCTTTCGCAGTGGCTCGTGCTTGTCAAAGGTAGTTTGAGTCATGAATTTGAAGATAATAGTACTCTACAAATTTTTGTTTTATGAATGAGTTTTTCTTTTGGTTTGATTCTTAATGTTTGCCTCATTTATGTTACCAGTGGAAACATTTTGGAAATGGACGCAAGATGATTAAACAGTACTGAACACCTCTACAGCCCTTAGGCCAGTAGGCTAAAAGTTTGCAGATCACATATATAACAATGGGAATATAGAAGCAACATACAGATTATTACACCATCTGGTTACTTAGGTCAGCTGGGAACAAAGTAAACTGGTAGAATCTGCTTCTAATGTCCCTATCACCATAACATGACAAATCCAAAAAATTGGTTCTGCATTTCAACAAAATGCAACTGAAACTAATTAATAGTAAACTCAACGTCACAACATCCAACAATGGTATGTATATCAAAATGTATATTTATCACTATGTAACATGTAACTGAATATATAAATGTGTTGTGCATCATAATTTATAAGCAGAGAGTTGCAGAGCATGTTAAAATGATTAGTCTTCGAGCTTATGGTTGCTATTTGCATCCATAAAGAGATGCTTGATACCAGACAGCAACTAGCTACAGGCTAAATACAACTGCAAGTAAGGATACTAGCAGGGTACCACTGACAGAGATGGCCGAGCCTGAGGTCTTATATTGCTTCCGATCAACATCTTTTCCAAGTGCAGTACATATGCTGGCACAATTAGTATCTGCTCAATGACAGACAGGGGCATTAGATGTTGCCGACTCTTTTAAAGGACCTTTTTAAGGGCCCCGCAATTAGATGTTGCAAACTCTTTCGGTGATTAAGTACTGTAATGGTAAGGTTTCCACTTACTACTTTCAGGAATGTGAATAGGAAAAGGAATTTAAGGGTGTTTTTGGTATGAAGGAAATAAGTTATCTTGAGTTATGCAAAGCGGTTTCTCAAAAAATAGGGTCGAAGTCAATTTTCCCTTTATCAGTATCCAAACTCCAACTCCACATCACTCACTTCACTATTATCAACCTTTGTATGGTCAGAGCGCAATATTTATACTTTATCCTACAATTTATATGACTACGGGTTGTTCGAACTTTCTATATCCTTCCAAACACTTGAAAATGATTTTTAAAAAGAATCTTCAAGACTCTTCGGGGTGGCCCAGTGGTTTGAGTTTGGGACTTCCATGTTGGAGGTCTCAAGTTCGAAACCCCTTGCCAGCGAAAGCAAGGGGTTTGCCTTCTAGGTCGAGCTCGTCGCACCAGGCTTGCCTAGTGCGGGTTACCTCTCCTATGTGATTTGCGAGCTATTGCATAGGAGCAGGGGTTTTAGCCTGTGCGCACCCGAAGGGTAGCGGCTGCGGATTTCCCTTGTTATAAAAAAAAAAAAAGAATCTTCTAAAGTAAAATATCTTCGAGGATAATTTTCTTAAACATTATCCTCCATAGCGGCCACACCTATAGTTAGGAGAGGTAGTTTTGAAATTCCAATAAGGGAATTAAACTAGTCTAAAATATTAGAACGCATAGTTGATCGTCTTGCATATCCCTGATATTTCAATAAGATGTGTAGTATACTCACTCTTTAATCAGGTTTA
Source organism: Solanum chiquidenum (assembly GCA_029582725.1). Taxonomy (NCBI): domain Eukaryota; kingdom Viridiplantae; phylum Streptophyta; class Magnoliopsida; order Solanales; family Solanaceae; genus Solanum; species Solanum chiquidenum. Next base: position 21,102 of record JAJOOS010001008.1, on the reverse strand, counting down.
AAAAAGTTCTAGTTGTACTTTCTGTAATTTTATTTCTTTTGTTTTTCCAGTTAACATCAGATTGGTGTAAGTTGCCGGTGGAACTTTTGGAGTTAATTGCTAGTCAGCTGCATTTTGCTGAAGACTGGGTACGGTTTGGTGCATTCTGTAAGTCATGAAGAATTTGTTTAATACAAATGGTATTTGTCAACTGTGCTCACCTTAGATTCCACATATAGCATATTATAAAGGGGAAAATGCATAAGTACCCCCGGCCTATGCCCAAAATCCCTGAGACACACCTAACCTTTACTGAGGTCCTATTACCCCCAAACTTATTTTATATATAATTTTCTGCCCCTTTTCGACCTACGTGACACTATCTTGTGGGCCCATCGCGTGTTGACAAATTTTTCAAGGATAGTGCCACGTAGGCCGAAAAGGGGTAGAAAATTATATATAAAATAAGTTCGGAGGTAATAGGACCTTAGTAAATGTTAGGTGTGTCTCAGGGATTTTGAGCATAGGCTGAGGTGTACTTATGCATTTTCCCTATTATAAAGTTCAAAGTTCTTTGTTTCTTTACACACCTTAACAAAGACTTTCTTAATGACACTTTAGAGTTATTCATATCTTAGATAAAAGGTTAAGTTGTTAGAGGAAATATGCTATTAATTACTTAATTATGTCTTTTGCGCGCCAATACTAATGAGATAAAGCAAACATATTTGCAGATTGTAAAGGATGGTTATCAGTGGAGGAATATGAATGCTGAAATGGTGACCTGGACAGAATTGGAGGCAGAGTACTTGACCACTTTTGTGATGAACGATGAACAGCAATTTCAACTATACCTTGTGTCAACGATAAGCGAATGACGAGCCAGATTGTAAAATTGCAGGCATGGAGCACTTGGGGCTAAGATTGGAGTACCATTTCTATCCAACTGCTTCAGAAGGGCTTATGTTTTTGCTAAGATTTGTGGCGAAAAAAGAGATGAATGATAATGGATTTATTACCACAAACTTAGATGTCTATGGTGAAGAAGAGCGATGGGAGATATACAGTCAGGGAGTACCCTCTGGAGGATTAGCAGATAATAACAATCATAATTATCGTTACTTTATCACAAAGTAAAACAAGGGTGAAAACAAGGGCACTGGGTAACAACAAGACGAGGGAAAACCAATTCGCCACCATATGTCAAATTCATCTCCAGTTGTTATTGGATGCAAGAAGAAGAAGCATTATGTCCATAAATTTGGTCATTGGCTGATGAAGGAGTATGAACTCTCTGCTGTTTTTCTTAGTAGGTTCAATGAGGATCGCAGACTACTGGATTCCCCATTCTTAATGTTTTTGGAAATTTGTTAGAAATCTGTATAACACAAATGGATTGGAAAAATATTAGGACATTACTTTTATACTATAACTTGGTAAATTGCCCGCGCTTCGCGTGGTGGTGAACTACGTCAAATAATCTACTTTTGAACACTTGATAATATAAGTGTTTTTCAGTGGGTAAAGCCCTAGATAAATTGTCAAGAATATTTTATCCAAAGATGAAATGAAATATTTTTTTAAATATTAAAACCAAAAAGATTTGATTCTAATTATTTATGTATTTTGTTATTAATTCTTAATTTTACTCTAGTTCTTCATCACCAAATTCTTTAGAAAAGATATGTAATTGTTTCATTGTCTCTATTTGTATTTTCAAAAAGTGTTACAAACATTTTATTAATCAATTGCGAGAGTTTTTCTCCTATTCAACGCCTCTACATACATAATCTAAATGTTATACATCTTATGTAATTAGTTGTGTACTTGATAAGTTAATTAAAATATAAAAACACATCTCTCGGAGTTCAATGAAATAACGTATGTCGCTCAAATAATTTGGATTAAATGATGTCTTGGCAAGTCCCTTGTTCAAAATCATTCGCAATCGATGACACTACTTTGATAGCCAAAAGGCATATTTTATTGTTTATGTTTCGATTAATATGGTTAAAACTTAAATTTTTTTGCGATTTTTAATCTAATGTTTATAAGGAGATAATTATTTCTTTAAGATTTGATTAATATGGACTCATCCTGCTTTTAAGGGGTAATTCATTGACTCCAATCCGAAATTTGAACCCCAAACTTTTGATTAAGGTTGAGTACAATATTTACCATCCCACTACATTCCTTTTTTTTATGTCACTAATCGATTGAATACCTCGAGAAGATAGAAAGTTGTATAACTAAAACTCTAAAGTAGTGTGGAACCACCACAACTTTTGAACACTCAAAAGTCCCTTATTGGACATCTCATGGATCTTTTAGCCACTTAAAATATAAAGATCAAAGTCATTCATTTCAAATGTTTAAGAATTCTAATCCACATGACACCAATAGTCTAATGATTACATCAAACTCTTGATTAACATATCTTTACTTCAACATAATGGTCAAAAGCATAAGCATAAACAACAAAGTTTAAAACATGTACTAAAAAACAACAATAAATAACATAAGCATAAATTAATGACGGTAAAAAAATATACCAGGATCTGTAACAATCGAATAAACAGAAAGCAAAAAATGGAGTCCACTAAATTCACATTGTCTCCATAAGTAAATTATTCCCCTCTAGTACTCGAGTTTTAAAGGAATAGATCCTCTCAGGATAGAACGATTCTATTCACCAGTGTATCGATACAAAAATAATGGTGTCAGTGAGCCACTCAATAGGAGCAAAGTAGAGGAATATTTAATTGTGCAGAAGAAGAAGAAAAAGTTTAGAATTTTCGTTGTTTTAAAATGAGAGGAAATCCCTCTAGTTATAGACAACAAATAGTAGTGTGAACAAATTCTTATTGTGTCTTATCAAAAAGGTCACAACTCTTCGGAAAAGTCATAACCTGTCATAAAAGTCACAACTTTTCATAAAAGTTGCCACTCTTCATAAAAGTCGCAACTCTTCGTAAAAGCCGCAACTCTTCGTAAAAGCCGCAACTCTTCATCAAAGTCACAACTCTTCATCAAAGTCACAACTTTTCATGAAAGGGAAGGCTAATTTTGGAAATAAATAAATTAAAAGGGAATCCTAGTTTGTGATGGCGCCATTTAGACGGGCCTAAGGTTCTCTTTTATATATATATATATATATATATATGATGTATGATATGATTGTTAGATATTACTTTTTATACTGTTACTTTTTTTATTATTGCCAGCAACATCATTACTTGTAAATTTATGGTTGTTTGAACTATTATCGACTTAATTGGCTTTAGGCTCAATTAGCTTTTGAGTACTGTAAATATAGGAAGATAATTAGATTTTCACGAATTGTGGGGGTTTCGACCCCTGCTATTCTATTATTACTATCAGAGGTTGTGACTCCTAAAGCTTAAATGGTAGTTCTCTAAGAGTTAATTTGCGGGGTTCAAACCGCCGCAAAATAAACCCCGCTGCTTGATATAGGGGTTAGCGAAAAACCCTACAACTTAATTGTGGCAGACCTAACTCTGGGGATTGCTTAAACCCCTGTTACAACAAACTACGGGGGTTTCTAACCCCCATAATATGTACAATAAACCCCCGCTGTTTAGGTTTTTTTTTTGTAGTGATCTCTTTCTACATTTGTAGAAGAAACATCAATTTCATGTTCTCATTCTTCTTCTTCTACAAAAATTTTCAAACTTGTGTTTTCTACTTCTTCTTCTTCTCTTTGTCTTTGTGTATTGATTCTTCTTTTATACTTTTCAGTAGGAGTTGTTCGTTTTTTCTTGAAGTCATGATTTAAAAATAATAAAATTAAAATGTAATAATAAAAAAATACATTCATTATCCATTTAGATAATTTTGAAAGTTAATTCAAAACCACATAAATAAATAAGGTAAACGATAATAAATGTAACAACTGTTGCTTTTCAAAATTATATCACATAAGTTGTTGTAATAATCACATCACTTGTTGTAATATTCACAACACTTGCTGTAATAATCACAACATTTGTTGTAAGTACATACATCATCTTTCTATGATCTTATTAAGTAAAAAAATGTAAACAGAAAATGTAAACAATTAAAATTTTCAGTGCAAGTTGATGAACATACATGCAACCAGATAACATTTTTAAAGAGTTGAAACAACATAGATGTTGATGAACACATTTTCGTGTGCTTAGACGATTCTAATATAGTTAACATCTACTGTAAAGTATCAAACAAAGTAAGGAAAAAAGGAAAATAGTGAAAACTTTCAAGTAAAAAAGAAAGAGTATACTTATGTTAAACAATAGTCAAAATCTATTAGAGTTGCTAAATTGATGTGATTACCAAAATTCCATCTGTCTTCTCTTCACTCCTTTTTAGTCCTAAAAACATACTTTAAATATTTGTCCTTTGACTCATTTTCATCTAAAAAAAACATAGTAAATTTACTTATGAGATGACAAGCTATGTGGAATGGTATCCTATATCATTATTATGTTGACGATAAACTTTGCTTTATCAATTAGTAATATACTTTTCAAGAAGACTATCATGGATGATATGAACCATTTTTTATTCTTTGCTTCAGCTCTTAGCTTGAGTTTTGATGATTGATTGATAAGAGGAATTTCCATGGAAGCAAAAGATTATAATTCAAAAATAACACAAAAAATTATATACAAAAACAACACAATCGATCTTCAACCTTAACAATCTCAAAACCCTAATTATGAAAGAAAAGAAAAGAGTGTTACCTTGAGGGGTAGATGAAGACGACGGCGAAGAAGACGACAAATTGAAGTTGTCGCAACTTGAGAGGAAGGTTGGGAAGTCGCAACAATGATCAATGGAGACACACCGAAGGCCCGTAGTCGCAAAGATACACGTTTTTAGAGAAAGTGAAAGAAAATTGGGAATTAGGTTTATTTGATATCGTTTAAAAGTTTAGAAGTTTTAAAAATTATATTTTAGACCCAATTATCTTAATCACTAATTAAAAAAAAATTGACTTTGAATCAGTCAAACTTGTCACCAATTTTAATTTGAACTCTTTTTTGTCACCTTCCCCTCAATTTTCTCTAGATATTTCTACAAGATCTTCATCTTCCTCCAGTGAACTGTTCATCTTCCTCACCGAACAAACCCTCTCTCGACACAAATTTGCAGTTCTACAGCTCCAAATCACAAGAAATTTGTTCGTTTTGTGTTTCAGAAACATTCCAAGTTCATTGCAGCAAGTGTTCCAAATCGCACCAACGCCTTTGGTCTGACAACAGGTATTTATCTTCATCGTCGCTGCTATTACTGTTACTGGTGCATTTATTTTGACCTTATAGTTGGTATTTCTCCCCTTGCTGCAACTACTTTGCACTGGCTAACTTGGGAGATGCTTCATTTCCCTGTTCTACTTGATTAGTAAAATCTAAAATCATAGATTTGTTTGTTATTAAACTTTGACATATCCTTAGAACCAAGAATTAGTTAAGTCTCTTAGAACCAAGAATTGGTTAAGCCTCCAGGCATTAAATCATACCTTTGGTTTATATTAAGTCCAGGAAAGAAAAACTCTTTGGCCTCATGTTTACATGTCCAGGTCACTTTAACCTTCTTATTAGTCTCATTCACTAACATATTTAGTAGTCAGACATACACACCCCTTCTTTTATTGCAACTAAAGAAAAGAGTTTCTTATGTCATATCTTCAGGAGCATTTCCAAAAGACTTTGCAACTTAAATTTAGACTGAAGATATATGATGAATGAGGATATCAATTGAAACAAGTTTCATGTTCTTTCCCTTAAATGTGTGGTGTTCATCTAATGTGAGTGTTTCCTGTTGGTTCTTCTAGAAAAGATCTACTTTATTAATGTGAAGAAACATTCTGCATATTTTCATGCTATAAACCCAGTATGCTATTTGTGTTTTAAGTACCAAGGAGTCGAAGTAGAGTAGAAATTGGAGAAGAGAAAAGGGGAGGATGATAATAAATCACGAGTCATTTTTCTTGCTTCCAATTGTTAGTTGCAATTAGCTGTCTTTGTTATTGATTAACAGAAGTGACAGCTGCAGGTGGAATTATGTGTGTAATTCTTCAAAGGCGTGATCTGGGTTTCAACCTCAACTGCTGTTTCATATCTCTAAAGAGGTGGACAGGAAAAAGACAGAGATGTGGTTGCTGTTATCATGTGAAGAGATGATCATCGAGAACAAACCCCACGGGAATGTAGTTTTGTGAATTATATTATTTAAGTCAGATCTTTGGGGAGGAAAATAACTATCACCTTATTTCACAGCTCCACCCCAACCCCCACCCCAATTTTCTCAAGCCAACCTTTCCCGCTGCAGCTCCTCTATTTTTTTAATTTATTTTTATCCCGTGGATCTGCTTAAATTTAAGTGCTAAGTAAAGTTTTAGCTTTTTGCGTTTGGTATATATTGAGTCAATTTTTTTAGCCTTAGATGAGTTTATATGGCTAGACTAGACCGTTCTTTTTCAGCAGATGAGCATTTTAATCAAGTACTCTCAGCAGTGTGTTTTCAAATATTTACTTTTACCTTATAAAAAACAGTGTGTTAACTTAATGACTTTCAATTAGAGAAAATTGAACAAATCATGTACTACAAATAATGTAAATTAGACCTTCAGTTTTCTTATGCTCCTTTAAAATCTGTTATGTTGCTCCTCCTAATAAGGATGAAATGGTTGAACGTAATTTCTGTTATAACCTTTTAAAAAAGAATCAAGACTGCCGGATGGAAGTAATTTTCCTTCAAAAGATGCAATTTCACATGTCTTGTTCTAGATACTCTTGGTCTCTTCACTTTAGTTTTATTGGCAACATAGTTTTAGATGCTCTTGGTCTCTTCACTTAGTTTTTTTGGCAAATTATAGCTGAAGTTAATCGCTAGTTAGCGTTAGCGTGTTAACATTTGTAGGGATAAATTCGTGGTTGCATGCCCAACTTTCTCAAATGAAGTTTCTGTTGAAGATAATGATGCAATACGGGCTTTGCTCGTAGAGAAAGAGTTGCTACAAAATAGAATTCTTAGTTTAAATAAGAAAAACAGAGCTTTGGAAAGAGATAAAAAGAGTAAAATGTATTGGATTTGTGACATAAATAAATTACGATCAAAGAAAAATTTAATTGACTCTCCAAATGTCATATGAGCCACGTAATCTTTGACAAGGTAGTAAAGATATTTCCAAAAATTAAAAAGACATTTTCAATACTTTTTATGTTTGCAAGTTATGTTAAAAGTATAACTCACTTTAATTAACAGCTTAAAATAATTTATAAAAAAAATAAGTTACGATCAAAGAAATTTTTATTGACTCTCAAAATTATATATGTATAGCACTAATTGGGATAGAGAGAGTAACATACATTGAGTTCGTTCCATATAAAAAATATGTTAAAAAATTGATTGACTCTCCAAATTTCATATACACTCCATAAATTGAAAAAAGAGGAAGTAAGGACATTCCAATAATTAAAAATACATTCTCAATAATTTATGTAATTGTAATTTACGTTAAAAATACTAAATTTAAATTTTCTAAACTTACTATCAAATAAAATTTTGAAAGTCACATAAAATTTTGATTGACTTTCAAAATTTTATTTATATTAGAAAAATTAAAATAAAAACAATAATATATATTGAGCTTGTATTGACCGGGGCTTTATACAAGGAGGAAGTTCACGCGAGGCGATGTGATTTTTTAAGGGGAAACTAAGCAAATACCCCGTAAAAGTAAAATAATTACAAACATATACCCTTTTACATTCATACCCCACGAAATAATCATACTATATACCCCTAACTAATTCGCTTAACTGATACTAAATCGGTATCATATACTGTATTGATATCATTAAAACTGATAATTTTTCTTAATTGATACTAAATCAGTAAATGTATACTGTATTGATATCACTAAGGTATCTTGTTCAGAAATTACTCATTAGTCAATGATACTATAAGAGTATATATTATACTCTTATAGTATCATTGACTAATGAGTAATTTTTGAACAAGAAACCTTAATGATACCATATATATATACACACACTTATACTATCATTGACTAATGAGTAATTTCTGAACATCAAACCTTATTGATACCACAACAATATACATTTACTCTTATAGTATCATTGACTAATGAGTAATTTTTTGAGAAAAGACATAAATTCCACCTTGAACTTGTATCGAAAAGCCACTTACACGTTTAAACTATCATGATGACCTATTACACACCTTTACTATTCAAAAGTAAATTTATATATTGATTTAGAATCAGTTAAGCGAAATTATCAGCCTTAATGATACCAATACAATATATGATACTGATTTCGCATAAGTTAAGCGAAAGTTATCGGCCTTAATGAATGGGGGCATGGGCGGTAAAAGTTATCAGCCTTAATGAATGGGGGTAGGGCTGTAATTTTTTTTTAAGTGAATGAGTATTTCTTGAATTACTTTGGATTAGAATATGAACATGTAATCATATTTGTATGTTATAGCTATAGTTTGCATAATTGCGCTCCATAGCAAATTTAATGTTTGCTATGGAACTTTTGATTTGTATAATTCACTAGATACATCCAATTTTATACAAATTGTTATTAATTCATTTATACATTGTAATTTGTATAGTAAGATCTGTATTTGTATAATTATAAGTGTATAGGACAAAAATATATGTGCTTGTATTTGTATATACACTTTTCTCTCACTTTATACAAACAGAAATGCATTTTATACATTTGTATACCGAATGGGTAATTGTATATCGAACCAGATGACAAAAAAATGGGATGTTTGCTGCGAATTACAAATAAAATAAACTATGACTATAACATTTAGTTTGAATTAATAGTTTGTTATTTCATACAATTTTACCTTTTTTCTTTCTTGAGATAAAACAAAACGAAAAAACCCCCTAGAAAATAACTTTCCAATTAATTATATCATAAAGAAAAACGCCGCTCCAGGGACCTGTTCATCTACCTCGGCTACCAAACTCCTATCGTCCACCGTCCACTGGTCCATAGTCCGTAGTCCATAGACACGCTGAGAAGAGACACAGATTAGCACAAATTTCTTCGTTTTGTTTTCAGATTTATTCCAACTCCTTTGCAGCAACTAGCAAGTGCTCCAAATCGCGCCAACGCCTTTGGTCTGATTACAACAGGTATTTATCTCCGTCGTCGCTTTTACCTTACTGGTTCATTTATTTTGGTAAAAAATACCTACTATATCTAAATAAATATAGATTTAAACTGTATTCTATTTTTATGTTTTTGGTGTAATCAACTATTCTCTAACGACACTGCATCTAGAATTGATCTTTAGACTCAATATAGACTGAAAAAAAAGTAGAAAGGGACACATTTGTATATATGGTTTTAGTACAACCCATTACTGTTTTTTGATATATTACAAAGTTACCTATTTCAAAAACATTATATATGTCAAGTAATCAAAGAAGTGCTATTTTTCATTTATCTTTAAATTCCACTCGACTATTACTATGCAATTGCAATGCAATAAATACGAGATACTGTTAGTTGGGATTCATGGTAATCTCATAACATATTTATATAATATGAATACATTGAATACATTAAATGAGGGTGACAAATGTGAACCACTATAAATGGAGATATTAGTTATGCAAAGATTGTAATCCGTGTTAACTTTTGTGCACCTCGACTAATTTCACGAGATACCTGCCACCTCCCACAATCCACAAGCAACAAGTACCTGGTAACTTTGTTTACCAAGGATAGGACAAATGAGAATAATCACTTAGTATTATTTGTCTCCGCTGAGTTTTGAACTTGAAACCTCATAGTTTTCAACCACTTCATTGACCACGAGGCCACACCCTTAGGTACATGCGGTCATTAATAATTTAAAAATTGTTGTACATGAATTACTTATTTTAATGGAGTGGTCTTGCATTTAAGTAGTTAATACCTACATCGCTAATTTAGTACCTGAGTTTACACAAAATAGGAGCCATAAAGGAATGAGTCGAATTTGAAAATGTACATTCCAAGGGCACCCAAGGGTATGGAATTAAACATGTCACGCCCCGAGCCTACACATTGGGCGGGACTGGCACTCGAGAACCATTGCTGGCCCCAAGCGAACCCTTGGCCTGACTTACTTACTCAGCGGAAGACTTAAACATAAGAAATATAACTCATGCAATAACTTAGCCAAAATGACAACTCAAGTCTTAAACGTATACAACTAAAATGAATAAGACTAAAGAACTATAACTATCTTTCTATGAAGCCTCTAAAACAAAGAGGGATGTCGGGACAAGACCCCCGATCATCCTAACAACTGAAAAATAGAAATCAATGTAAAAGGTAGCCCTTCGGAAAGCAAGGAGGCTCACCAAAAGACTCTGAGTGCTCCACTGGATCAACGAGGCGCTGGATGATGATCCTGGTTACCTGTGTCTGCATCATAAAATGATGCAAGCCAAATGACATCTGTACATTGAATGTACGAGTATACGAGGGGAATACTAAAACATAACATAAGCTTGAAAAGAATCTCACTTACCTTGGTTTTACTCAACTCCTGAATAAATTAATTCAATATAAAGCAATAAAACACATGCGATATATGGAAAACTTTTAAATAGTAGAAAACAAGTTAGTTCGTTAAAGAAAATACAATAACAAACTCAACTTTACTCATATAATAAAGTAATATAGTTGCTATAGGAGTTCTCTAACCGACAACCACCAGTATGAGCCTAAGTGGTGATACAACTTCTTTCCCACGCTGCCAGAACTGTCCTATACTTTGTCGTCATATAGAGCGCCTTAACTAAGTGGATCCACTAGTCTATGCTTAAAAGCACTTAGGAGTCATCTAAAAAGTATGATCCTTTACTACCCATGATGGCTATATGGGTTATGGAGACTTGAGTTATTATGAACTCGCGTCCCCATATTGGTGCTCAATACTACTACCAAAATGTACTTCGCTCATATGTTTTTAAAGCAAAAATTCTTTCTTTGGTTTGAGATAATTACTCAAAACTTAGCTTAAAATCTCTCTTGGAATCGATGTTCCCTTTCTTGCTCAAATGTGAAAACATTTCTAACTTTTGGGAATACTTAGTTCACGTATAATCTTTGAAGAATAAACTTTATTTTAAACTCTTTAGTCAACTCGAAACTGAAGTCTTAAGACAAAGGTAAAACGTTTGTGAAAGACTTTTGAAAACTTTATGAACTTCTCTTGACTTACTTCTTAACTTCTAGACTTGACTCTTAACTTTCCTTGAATTGAATTATGGATTCAAGGCTCATGATCTCATGTTTATGGATGATTTCATGATGTTTAGATGTACCTTAGAGTGTTGGAATCAACTAGAAAATGTAGGTACGTTGCTAAGGAACTAGTACAGAAAGATGGGGGAAGAATGGGAAGAACTGGCGTCCCTGGCGCTCTGAGAGGCGCAGGACGCCAGCCCTTGAAATTCAGAGAGTGACTTAGGGAGCTGTGGCTGGCGCGGTGTCCTTGAGGTCAAAATTCAGAGACCCCTTCTTGGGGCTCTGAGAGGGGCGACGCCCCAGGACCCTACCCAGGTGCTCCCCAACTTTTCTTCCTCGTTTTTCATTTCTAAATCCTCTAATTTCACTTGGTTCTTTCCCCAAACACTTAGAATAGATTATACCCTCAATATCTAATAGATTCAACTCGAAATTACACCCGAAAACATGAATGAAATCTCAAGAAAACTTCAACAACACAACCCACAAGAATTCAAACGAACTTCATCAAGAACTCAAAGGATTTACTTTCAAATCTAATATACTTCTCTGAATTGAATCATGATTGGCGCGTGGGTGAATTAACCCAACGCTATTTAATATCACATACCTCGTAGGATTGAATCCTTGGCGAAATCCTCAACCAAACTCGAACGTTCTTGACGATTCTTGATTTTTCTTCTCCCTTCTCCTCTTTTCTCTTTTCTCCAAGCCCTAGCGTGAATTTCCAATTGACTAAACTGATCCAATTCTGATTATACCCCAAAATAAACTCCTAAGAACGAATTAAAATAATAGGGTAAGGAAAGGACTAAAATACCCTTCCAAAACCCGGACTGGACTTTCCTTATTTGAACAGCCCAACTTCGAATGACCATAACTCACTCATATGAACTCAAAATCGCGCAAACTCAGCGGCGTTGGAAAGATTATTCCAAGATATTTTCTACAATATCTGGAACCACACCTAAATCATCTTGATCTAGGAGTTATGGTCATTTGATGTTGACCAAAAACTTAACTCAACATACTTAACAAAGTTTCCAGATTTCAATTCTTTCCAAAAATGACTATTTCCAATTCTTAACTTCTTCCTTGTTATTTCAATTTGCGAGATGTGATAATATCTCTCCCTTGGGAACATTCATTCGCGAATGAGATTACTCTTAGTAGGCTAAGGGTGTAACATCTAAAATTCAGCTCAAACACCCAACAAGCAATGCAAATACAACATGCCAACTCATAAATTAAAGAGTACTAAGAAGAGAATTAGTACCTTGGTCTAGAACTTCTCCGGTTTCAAAGAGATGTGGATATCTCTTCTACATATCTTCCTCAGCTTCTTAAGTAGCTTCCTCAATAAATTAGTTCCTCCTAAGAACTTTGACTGATGCTACCTATTTTGTCCTCAACTTGCGAACTTGGCGATCTAAAATCTGAACCGGAATCTCTTCATAAGATAAGCTATCCTTGATTCCAATATATTCAGTTGGTATGATCAATGAAGGATAAGCCATGCACTTCTTCAACATGGAAATGTGAAATACCGGATGAACCGCTGCTAACTCTTGTGGTAGCTCCAACTCATAAGCTACATTACCAATCCTCTTGGATATTCTATAAGGACCAACATACCGGGGACTAAGCTTCCCCTTCTTACCAAATCTCATAACACCCTTCATGGGTGAGACTTTTAAATATACCCAATCATCTACTTCAAACTCTAAGTCTCTTCTCCTAACATCAGTGTAGGATTTCTGACGACTCTGCGCTGTTTTCAACCTCTCTTGAATTACTTTCACCTTCTCCATAGCTTGATGAACTAAATCTGGTCCTATCAACCCAGCTTCACCAACTTCAAACCATCCAATAGGATATCTGCATCTTCTCCTATAAAGAGCTTCATAAGGAGCCATTTGGATGCTAGAGTAGTAACTATTGTTGTAAGCAAATTCAATAAGAGGTAGGTGATCATCCCAATTACCTTTGAAATCAATCACACAAGCCCTCAACATATCCTCTAAGGTCTGAATAGTACGTTGTGCTTGCCCATCGGTCTTAGGATGAAAGGCAATACTTAAGTTCACCTTTGAACCCAAGCCTTTTTGGAATGACTTCCAAAACTGTGCAGTAAATTGCACACTTTTGTCTGAAATAATGGAGACCGGAACCCCATGAAGTCTTACCACCTCCTGAATATACAACTTAGCATGATCTTCTGCTGAATGGGCTGTTTTTATCGGAAAAAAGTGGACTGATTTTGTTATTCTATTGACAAACACCCAAATAGAATCATGTTGCCTGCGAGACCTTGGTAAACCTGTGATGAAATCCATATTAATCATCTCCCACTTCCATTCCGAAAGTTCAATTTCTAAGCTAAATCACCGGGTCTTTGGTGCTCTACTTTAACTTGTTGGCAATTCAGACACTTAGCCACAAATTTAGCAATGCCCTTCTTCATACTACTCCACCAATAAACCTCTTTCAAATCGCGATACATCTTTGTGGAATCCGGATGAATGGAATATCTGGAGCTATGAGCTTCTTCCATGATCCTTTCTTGGAGTTCATCCACCCTTGGTACACACTACCTACCTTGATATCTCAATACACCATCCCCCCTTATTCAAAAGCTAATACTGTTTGCTTATGAACGTTTGCCTTCAATTCAAGCAAAATAGGGTCTTGATCCTTCTTTTCTTTCACTTCTGACACTAAGGATGATTCAGCCCCATTTATCACCACTACTCCTCCTTCTGTGGAATCCATTAGTCGAACTCCCAATCGTGCAAGTCTATGCACATCTCTTGCTAGCTCTTTCTTTTCTTCTTCAAAATGGGTGGTACTACCCATAGACAACCTACTCAAGGAATCAACAACCACATTAGCCTTTCCTGGGTGGTAAAGAATACATTAACACCATACAAATAATGACGCCATATCTTCACAGAAAATACTACAACAACGAACTCTAAGTCATGGGTTGGGTAATTCTTCTCATGAACTTTCAACTGTCTGGCGGCATAATCTATAACCTTTCCATTCTGCATTAATACGCAACCCAAATCAACTCTAGATGCATCACAATACACCACAAAACCTTGAGTACCTTCTGGTAAGGTCAAAATTGGGGCAGTAGTCAACCTTTTTTTCAATTCCTGAAAGCTTTTCTCACAAGCTTCAAATCATTGAAACTTCACTATTTTCCCAGTTAACTTGGTCAAAGGGGATGAAATAGATGAGAACCCCTCTACAAACCTTCTATAATATCCAGCCAAACCCAAGAAACTCCTAATATCGGTTGGAGATGTGGGTCTAGGCCAATTCTGTACTGCCACTATTTTTTGGGTATCAACTTTAATTCCCTCTCCAGACACAATGTGACCTAAGAATGCCACAGACTCAAGCCAAAACTCATACTTAGAGAACTTGACATACAACTCTCTATCTTTTAGAGTTTGGAGAACTATTCTGAGATGACTAGCATGATCTTCTTCATTCCTCAAATAGATTAGTATGTCATCAATGAACACGATAACAAACATATCTAAATAAGGTTTGAATACTCTATTCATAAGGTCCATGAATGCTGCAGGCGCATTGGTCAAACCAAAGGACATAACTAGGAACTCATAATGACCATAACGGGTCCTGAATATTGTCTTTGGAATATCACATTCCCTTACCCTCAATTGATGGTAGCCTTATCTGAGGTCTATCTTAGATAAACAAGTAGTACCCTGAAGCTAATCGAAAAGATCAACAATTCTCAGAAGAGGATACTTGTTCTTGATGGTAACCTTGTTCAACTAACGATAATCTATACACATCCTAAGGGAACCATCCTTCTTCCTCACAAATAAGACCGGAGCGCCCCAATGTGAGACACTTGGTCGAATAAATCCCTTATCAAGGAGATCTTTCAACTGTTCTTTTAGCTCTTTCAACTCTGTCGGTGCCATTCTATATGGAGGAATAGATATAGGACGAGTATGTGGAATGATATCTATACCGAAGTATATTTATCTCTCAGGAGGGACCCCGAGTAGATTATCAGGAAAGACTTCTGAAAGCTCACTCACAACTGGAACTGACTCAATATGAGGTGTCTCAACACTAGAGTCATTAACTCAGACTAAGTGATAGACACAACCTTTAGAAACTAACTTCCTCACCTTTAGGTACGAAATGAAATGACCTTTAGGTACTGCTGAACTACTCCACTCTATAACGGGCTCATTTGGAAACTGGAACTTGACTACTCGAGTTCTACAATCTATTGGTGCATAACATGCATGAAGCCAGTCCATACCTAGAATGACATCAAAATATACCATTTCTACCTCAACTAAATCAGCCATGGTACTCTTGTGATTGATGGAAATTATACAATTATGATAGACTCTCTCAGCTAGAATATAATCACCCACCGGTGTAGAAACACTGAAGGGCTCAAGAAGTTTAAGAAGAATCCCAAAGTTCATAGCATCATAAGGAATTACAAAAGATAAACTTGCTCCTATATCTAACAAGGCATAAACAACAAAGTTAAAGACTTGGATCATACCAGTGACAACGTATGGTGAATCCTCTTGCTTTTGGCGGATGGTGATAGCATAGAGGCAGTTTGCACCTCCGCCAGTGCCGGAAGTAGATCCTCTAGGTGTAGCCCTGTCTGGTGGGGTAACTGAGGAAGATTAGGCTCTATTTCCCTGATTCTCATTACCTTGTTGGTTCTTAGGGCACTCTTTCATGAAGTTACCCTCTTGTCCACACTTGAAACAACCTGTGGAGCCATCGTGACACTTACCTGGGTGGGTTCTACCACACATAGCACATATAGGTGCCCAGTTACCTCCTTGTGCCACACTACCCTGCGACTGCACATGTCTAGCTTTGAAATGCTGGGAATTTAGACTATTGTACTCACATTTGTTTCTTGGTGCAGGTGCACGAACAGATGATGGAGAAGGTCCTTTCTGCTTATGTTGGAAAGAAGACCGGTTCACATTACTCTTTTGCTGCCCAGATTCATTCCCTGATGCCTTAGCCCTTTTATTCTTAAACCCTTCTCTATCCCTCAGCTTGTCCTCGTCAACTTGTTGCACATGGATCATCAACCTTGCTATGCCCATGTCACCTATTAGTATTGTTGCCTTACTTTCCTTATCTGATAGATGAGGCAACCGAACAACGAATAAACTCATCCTGCTCCTTATGTCGGCAACCATCTCTTTTTTTCTCTTAGCTCACGGGGAAAGAAAAGCCCCATGAAAGAACTCTCAAAACAGTCCAACTCACAATCGGTTACGCGCAAGCACGAGTTATAAAGAAACTTTTTAGAGATAAAACTCTAACGCACAAAATGAGTGAAAGAAGTGAGAAATTTTCCTAAGTGTCGCAGCCTCCTAATTATAGATGTGGTGTGCTTCACACCGATAACTAGGACTCTACTGACACGGCTTGATAGACTCCCTAGGACTCTTGAACTCTGTTCTCTTATACCAAGTTTGTCACTCCCCGAGCCTACACCCTGGGCGGGACTGGCACTCGAGAAACATTGCTGGCCCTAAGTGAATCCTTGGTCTTGCTTACTTACTCAGCGAAAGACTTAAACATAAGAAATATAACTCATGCAATAACTTAAGAGATAATAACTTAGCCAAAATGCAACTCAAGTCTTAAACGTATACAACTGAAATGAATAAGACTAAAGAATTATAACTATCTGTCTATGAAGCCTATAAAATAAAGAGGGATGTCGGGACAAGACCCCCGATCATCCTAACCACTGAAAACTAGAAAGCAATGTAAAAAGGAGTCCTCCGGAAAACAAGGAGGTTCACCAACAGAGACTCTGAGTGCTCAACTGGATCAACGAGGCATTGGATGATGATCCTGGTTACCTGTGTCTGCATCATAAAATGATGCAGGCCAAATGGCATCAGTACATTGAATGTACGAGTATGCGAGGGGAATACTAAAACATAACATAAGCTTGAAAATAATCTGAAAGAAACACTTACCTTGACTTTACTCAACTCATGAATAACTTATCTCAATATAAAGCAATAAAACACTTGCAATATATCGAAAACTTTTAAACAGTAGAAAACAAATTAGTTCGTTAAATAAAATGCAATAACAAACTCAACTTTACTCATATAATAAAGTAATATAGTTTCTGTGGGAGTTTCTCTAATCGACAACCACCACTATAAGCCTAAGTGGTGATACAACGTCTTGCCCACACTTCCAGAACTGTCCTATACTTTGCCATCATATATAATGCCTTAACTAAGTGGATCTACCAGTCTATGCTTAAAAGCACTTAGGAGTCATCTAAAATGTATGATCCTTTACTACCCATGATATCTACATGGTTTATGGAAGACTTGAGTTATTATGAACTCGCGTCCCCATATCGGTGCTCAATACTACTCCAAAAATGTACTTAGCTAATATGTTTTTAAAGCAAAACTTCTTTAATTGGTTTGAGATAATTACTCAAAACTTAGCTTAAAATCTCTCTTGGAATCGATGTTCCCTTTCTTGCTCAAATGTGAAAACATTTCTAACTTTTGGGAATACTTAGTTCCCATATAGTCTTTGAAGAATGAAATTTATTTTTAACTCTTTAGTCAACTCGAAACTTAAGTCTTAAGACTAAGTTAAAACGTTTGCGAAAGACTTTTCAAAACTTTATGAACTTCTCTTGACTTGCTTCTTAACTTCTAGACTTGACTCTTAACTTTCCTTGAATTGAATTATGGATTCAAGGCTCATGATCTCATGTTTATGGATGATTTCATGATGTTTAGATGTACCTTAGAGTGTTTGAATCAACTAGAAAACATAGGTACGTTGTTAAGGAGTATGGAAAGATGGGGAAAGAATGGGAAGAACTGGCGTCCCTGGCGCTCTGAGAGGCGCGGCGCCCTAGAGGTCAAAATTCAGAGACCCCTTCTTGGGGCTCTGAGAGGGGCGACGCCCCAGGACCCTACCCAGATGCTCCCCAACTTTTCTTCCTCGTTTTTCATTTCTAAACCCTCTAATTTCACTTGGTTCTTTCCCCAAACACTTAGAATCGATTACACCCTCAATATATACTAGATTCAACTCGAAATTACACCCAAAAACATGAATCAAATCTCCATAAAACTTTGACAACACAACCCACAAGAATTCAAACGAACTTCATCAAGAACTCAAAGGATTTACTTTCAAATCTAATATACTTCTCTGAATTGAATCATGATTGACATGTGGGTGAATTAACCCAACGCTCTATAATCTCACATACCTCGTAGGATTGAATCCTTGGCGAAATCCAAAACTAAACTCGAACGTTCTTGACGATTCTTGAGTTTTCTTCTCCCTTCTCCTCTTTTCTCTTTTCTCCAAGCCCTAGCGTGAATTTCCAATTGACTAAACTGATACAATTCTGATTATCCCCCAAAATAAACTCCTAAAAATGAATTAAAATAATAGGGTAAGGAAAGGACTAAAATACCCTTCCAAAACCCGGATTGGACTTTCCTTATTTGAACAGCACAACTTCGAATGGCCATAACTCACTCATATGAACTCGGAATCGCGCAAACTCAGCGGCGTTGGAAAGATTATTCCAAGATATTTCCTACGATATCTGGAACCACACCTAACTCATCTTGATCTAGGAGTTATGGTCATTTGAAGTTGACCAAAAACTTAACTTAACATACTTAACAAATTTTCCAGGTTTCAATTCTTTCCAAAAATGACTATTTGCAATTCTTAACTTCTTCCTAGTTATTTCAATTTGCGAGATGTTACAAAACAAACATATTAAACACTTTTTTTGAGAAAGGTAACACTGATATTTATAGAACATTTTGTAGCTTCACATTTGTGTTATAGGGAATGACACACTTAAGTGTAATAGAGGAAGATGACTGCTTTGGCCTTTGCAGTCTATAAAATAAGAAGTTTCTGTCTAAACTTCATGGCTACTAATTAGTATTTGATATTTGTCTTAGATGATTGTGATCGTTGTGGAGATATAATTTTAGTGCAAAAATGTGTTGTTAATTTTGAAGGCAATGAGGTCTCAGAAGTAAGTTGTTTATCTTTTCGGCTATTCTCTTTGTGCTCGTTCAGCAGGCCCAGTCTCCTTCTGTTTTCTAAGCTAAATTAATTTGGAAGTTTTCACATATTGTTGACATTATATATTCCATGGTTTATTAGTAGAGTACTGCCTATGCAGGTATGTGGAGAACATAGTGAATCTGTGATCTCAGGCATGGATTTTTTGCAACTCCGTATCTGCCCATAGAGGATGTCAACCAAGATGAGCTGATGTAACTGAAAATCTGAAGGTTGGTAGTAATTTTACATAATAGGACATTATATTTGCGCTTTTGATTGATTAATAAATGACTTTTTCGTGCAATAAACATTATCTTGTATAGTTGAAGTTTTATCCAGTTATGCGAAATATGCCAATATGAAAATAATTGCAACTTCCCTAGCCCCTAGGATAGTCACAAGGAATATCAGTGTGGATGACCGTCATTGATCATGTTAGCTGTGACATTAGTTTACTGGTGCAAGGCATAATGTTTTGGAAGTTGAAGTCCATTATGTATCTCCTATCTAATGGTTGAGCCCTCACCTTTTGTTTTGTCTCCTGTCCAATGTGGTACCCATGTTTCTTGGTTCCATTTGGTTTACTCCCTTTTCGGATAACCCATGGCAGCAAGAAAAGGTCAAATATCTGGAAATGTAGAGTGGAAGTCCACAATCTAAGAGTTAGCTTATATAATATAATCTCATAGTCAGGAGTCATTGTTTTGAAACGCTTCTAGAGGTGACTAGCTGATTATCTTATTTCAATTATAAAGGATGGTTAGAAAGACCGACATAGATGTTAAAGTGTATTAGAAAAAAATAATGCATGCATAACTAATGCAGGCATTACTAATACATGCATTACTAATACACTCTACTCATCATTGTTTGTAGGTTCCTCTTTTTTGGTATAACTCTTGTATACAACAAGTTAACCTTGTTTTATTAGTGAAACTTTTTGCTTGATTAAAAAAAATAAAAAAATAAAGAAACAAATTACATAATGGTAAGAGTTGGGCAGAGGTTGTGTTATGACCCACTGTTTATCATATTTTTATCATGGAAAATTGTTAATTTGGACTGAATTTGGCCGGTCAAAATGGATTAAATCAATTAAATGAGTCCACAACCTCTGCCCAACGGGAAAATCCATGATAAAAATATGATAAACAATGGGTCATAACACAACCTCTGCCCAACTCTTACCATTATGTAATTTGTTTCTTTATTTTTTTTAATCAAGCAAAAAGTTTCATTGATAAAACAAGGTCAACTTGTTGTATACAAGAGTTATACCAAAAAAGAGGAACCTACAAACAATGATAAATAGAGTGTATTAGTAATGCATGTATTAGTAATGCATGTATTAGTAATGCCTGCATTAGTTATGCATGCATTATTTTTTTCTAATACACTTTAACATCTATGTCGGTCTTTCTAACCATCTTTTATAATTGAAATAAGATAATCAGCTAGTCACCTCTAGAAGCGTTTCAAAACAATGACTCCTGACTATGAGATTATATTATATAAGCTAACTCTTAGATTGTGGACTTCCACTCTACATTTCCAGATATTTGACCTTTTCTTGCTGCCATGGGTTATCCGAAAAGGGAGTAAACCAAATGGAACCAAGAAACATGGGTACCACATTGGACAGGAGACAAAACAAAAGGTGAGGGCTCAACCATTAGATAGGAGATACATAATGGAC